>OMLM01010380.1:0-14660 GCA_900302695.1 Helostoma temminkii | reverse complement strand
CCCCACCCTCCCGATACTTCAGGAAGCTACCTCACATTTACATTTCAATCAGTGATTATAGCCTCTCCTCCTCTCACTTCGCTGAAAGTAAATACAGGATTCCACTATCTCGGACTAAAATGCATTTGGATTGGACCTGGAGAGAAAGGCATGAATATTCTGCCTGGTGCGTATTTACAATGTGCTGAAGTGTCACATGCTGCAAGTGCATCCTTTAATAGCTCGCTGCTCTGCGTACAGCACAGTGTGACACTAACACTTTCAGGAGCTTCAGACGTGCTACAAATGTCTCATTTTAGCTTAAAGTGGACACCAAGGCACATGACATGTTCTCTGCTGTTTAGTGTCCAGCTCACTCACTCTACCTATACTGATCATGTCATTTGGTTTATTCAAACCCGCCTTTTGCTCCCCTCTCTTCACGCTCTGGGTTTATCTCGTGGTATCTTGCTTTTTTTTGCTTTTTTTTTTTTAGAATATTAGTGGGCAGAAAATGAAACTCAGACACATAAGCCACTTCCTGCAAGTTTTCATACAGCTGCAGACTTTAAACACAATCATCATCATGGAAAAGGTCAAGCAAGTGGAAAATTTGTCTATTGTTAGTTTACTGTTGACCGCAACAGTGAAGTGAACGTTTGACATGTTTGTTCCTTGGTGTTTTTGCATAGACGATTCTGAGAATAATAAAGGAACAAAAAGTGTGTTTTATTGTATGAAGCTCACACCCACTCAGGCAGCTGCTGATGACAAATATATACTGTAGAAATATGAAGCCTCGCACAGAAAGCAGGTTATATCTTCACTATGTTGGAAGCCACTGTAGGAAAGTCTGCAGCATGTCCTCCACTGGACGCCTGCTGTCTGTTGACTTCTCTTTCAGTGGTAACCCAATATCCAGCTTTATAGGGAAAAGTCTGTCAGTTGATGAGTCATGGTGAAGCTTACAATCATTACTTTTTAATTGCTCTTTGATTTGACTTTTGGAATTTTCTTTGTGTTGGGCCTGGCACAGTTAGGTGAGCCGGGAACTGCAAAGCTCAGAGGGGGACTGTTTGCATGTTTTCTTGTTTGCTTGTTTTGGAAAGACTTGTAACTCATCTATCATGCAGCAAGGAGAAAAAAAGGACAAATCATAATAATCACACTTTGCCACAAACTGCTCTCCTCGGCCTTCTGTTTTCCAAGTCTGGTTACACACATGTTGGCTCCGCAGAATATTCAATAGACATTTATAGGAAATAAATTAAGAGATGAATGCAAACCATATGCCGTTCAGAGGTTTATTTGTAAAGCCCCTGCATCAAAGCTTTTTCCAGATCACACCATATTAGCTATGTTTTTCCAGTCCAGCAAAATCAGGAAGGTAACCACAGACTTCCCTGATGGGAAACATATGAGCTGCGGCCGGCCAAGACAAGGAGCCTCATACATGGACGAAGCATCGTCAGGGAGCATCAGTAAAAACAATTATTCCCTGCATGTCTGGATGTCATATGCCACCCTAGGTTGACTTAAACGGGGGGGGGGTGCGACTTAGCTGTGTCACCGCTTTCAGCAACCTTCGTAGCCTCACAGTGAACCCCCCCTACATTCACACTTCTTTGCATGTGAGGCGGCTAGGATGCCTGTGCAGGGTGTGGGCTTAAAAACAGGCTGGGAAGCAAGCCAAGAGGAAACAGCAGTGCCCAGGGTATATACTTCCACCCCTGCATGAGCACAAGACCCGTTCCCCACTCTCCTTTGCCACCCAAGCATTTCAAATAGGCCAGACAAGTTTACGGTTTCGTGCATTTGAGTGTGACACCAGCAGCCCTCCTGTGTGTGACGGGCCCAACAGCAGCGGTCTGCCGACACCCGGGGTGGTTTCCCCTTCTAGGCTGTTGATCTTGGGCTTGTGCTGCGCACACACAGATGGCCTGCCAGTATCAGACGTGGAGAGCCACACCACTGAGAGTCCACAGCTTTAACCAGGAAGGTATTATTTTTGCTGTTGAGACGCACATTTTCTGCAAGATGTCAACAGTCAGAGAGGTTTGCGGTTTCTTCTTCAGAGCATCAAAGTCTAGAATCTGCATATGATGGAGGCTGATGTAGAGCTGGTTCCTGTGCCATTCCACAGTATAAACTACATGAGGTCAACTCTTTTTCAATGTCTTTTCTCTGCAACACACACAGAGATAAATGTGATCAGTAAGTGATCAGAGCCTGCTGCATCGGGCAGTTTACCTCAGGACAGACAGAAAAGTACTTCCAGGAAAAGAAAAGGCAGGGATTCCTGCTGAGGGAAAATGCATCAAAGCTCCTGACTTAAGGCTATAATTAACCACCGCAGTGTTTGAAATGTGGAAGAATGAAGTCTTTGGAGAAACTGACTTATTTATTTATTTATGTTTGTTGTTTTAATTTTCCCTCAAATGAGCAAATTTTCACAAAGATTGATGAGTGTGCACTGCTACACTTAACGTGTGGTTTGTCAGTGGTATTGTGTACAACGGCTTTTATGAGATGCTAAAAACACAAAGTTACAATAAGAGGATTTGTTTCATGTTTAAAAGGAAGAAACTTCTTTTTTTCCCCCTCAGTCCTGTCTTTCAGGTTGTGTGACAGAGAAGAGGGCGTCCTCTTGGCATACAGCATACAGTCAGTCCATTCTCTAATGATTTATGAAGCCCTAAACTAATACAAATGTACAGCCTTTCCTCCCTCTGTCTCGTGTCTAGAGATCCAGCCAAACCAGTGCCCCTGGTGCTGGAGTACAACATGCCTCTGATGAAAACCACAGCCTTCAGAAGAACTTCAGCATTGTCTTCCCTTGTGAGAGGAGGAAATTTCCTCTAATCCTTCTGCCACCAACACATCTGCTGATGTCTCACTGCTCCGGAATCTTTTCTTGGGTAAAATAATTTATAGATATTTAATATTTACTGATGTTTTCGTGCACTGTGTGTGGGGAGGTTAAATAGGCGTATATATAAGGCGTATTTGATAACCTGTTCAGAAAAATTCCCAGTTGTAAAATAACGTTCAGTGCTACGGTTTCCATAAAAAGGAACAGATTACTAACAGCATGATATATTTTTTGTTATGTATGCATGATGTTTGTACAAGTCTGGTTTAATGTGGAACTGTACTTTAACTAAGCACCGTCAGGGCAATCACAGCTCAGTTTACTCTGGCTACTCTATGTGCTGCACTTTTACAGCACCTCATCAACACAACGAGAAACAAAGAACATAAGCCTGTCTGCACGATTGTCTGCAGCGCACGAGGGGGAACATGCAGCATCCCTGCTGAACTGCTACCTGTAGCGTTATCAAATCTTCATGCTGCCATGTTTCTCAGCACAGGATCAAATAACCTTCAGGTGTAATTGCTTCTAGAGCATGAAGTCAGAACAGAAAGAAGTGTCTATAAATTGTCACAACACATTTGTGTTGTGCAGCGGTGTGAACAGTATGTAGGCAATGGTGATCATAAGAAGTTCAAGTGATCCAGCTATGGTTACAGCTATGATGAAGCAGTAAAACAGTGCATTGTTTTAAAGCACAAGTTCACAAAATAAAGGTCTCATGGTTAATGCCTCCATTCATTGGTAATAAACTAAAATCTGCAGTGATGGAAGGTGGTTTGTGTTGTGAGTGCTTCTGTCCTTCTCTCTCTCAGACATTTCTTTATTGAACTGTCACACTTGAAAGGCAAAGCCAGATCAGTAAATAATTTCTGTACAAACTCACTGAGCGGTAATTTGTGGAAACATTTGATCTGACCCAACCAATCAGTAAATTGACATTAGTATTTGACATTGTCTTCTTTCATTCTGTCACTGTTTTTATTGGATGCATCTATGTGAAAAATGACTTCTTCATTATATGAGTTATATAGTTCATCATTGCAGATATCCAGCTGTGGAATGGAATGGGGATTTGGGTTGAGTCAAATGTCAGACAATGACCTTGTGTTGACTCTGAAACAGTAGGAGCTCTACACATCCATAGCGTGCTGTAGGAATACTAGAAGGACAACTAGTGGAACATGAGAGAAACTGCTGAATGAAGTATGTCATACATCTACACCTTTAATCCCACATTCAAGACTCCGACTGCTTGGTGGGACTGCTTGTGATATGTTTGTTTACTTTATGTTTAATGCAATGTATAATGTAGGTGTTAATTCTCTTTTATTTTGAAACAGTGAGGATTTTACAAAAATAATTAGATGTCCTTGACTATAACAACAGCACATATTATGCAGTCATAAATAAAGTGGTATTCGTAATCTGTTATTTCCAGCTTAAACATATCATTGTGTGATAAATGCCATTTACCTCAGTGTCCTTATGCAGTTATTGTCTAGCAAATGTTTCTCCAATTTATATCCTCTCTTTTATTTCCCACATTTAAATTTACTAATGCTGGAACTAGCATTTTTTTTGTCCAATGACTAATGTGACACCAAGTGTCTCTTGAGCTTCACTTTGTCTTGTCTTTCTTATTTGTTCTTTCATTTGACTCCACTTGAACATCATTTAGAAAAAAACAAGCACGGGGAGAGTTGATCCTCATCCTTACTTATCACCCTCTCACATTAATCATCAGTTCATCAGATCACTTGTCTTTGTGTTCGCCCGCTTCAGTAACTCTTACAACGGATGAGAGTCACCTCCAAATAATGTGTTCGTCATCCAAATGCCGTTTGCAGAAACCCAGTGTTTCTTTATTCAATGTCAACAGTCTGTCAAAGTCAAATGCAGTGTTAGTTTCAATAATTAAAGCTGTTTGTATTTCAAATGGAATATTTCATTTACAAAAGAAAACTTATTTCTGGAGCAATGCCAGCGGATGGACAGCTTTACAGAGATAACAGAAAAGAATAACTCACCGAGCCCATGCATCTCGCCACCTATGAAAGTGATTACATTTTATGATTAAAAGGAAAAATAATTGAACACCCCTGAAAAAAGACTCCAGTTAATATTGATATTTTACCACAGTGGATCATGGCTGTAAACAACTCAGACTATTCTGCTATTGTTGTAGTCTTTAGATCAAAGGGGGCTTTAATTAGGCCATTATAAATACATCTGAAAAATCACTCTGATATTCAGCAAACAAATCAATACAGGATGTGCACCGTTCATTGGTCTTTTATTGCAGCACTGTAGGCCATCGCTGAGGTACCAAAGAATAATGAACTAAAACCATGCAGGGCTTCGGCACCCCCGCTGTGTTCAAAGTCACTCATACCTAGTGGACTTTATAATTGAAATAAAGGTAATCTCTCCAGTCCTTTGAGCTTACAGCTTACATTCTTCTGATGTGTACAAGAAACCTGCAATGACCAGGTGGATGTTGGAGATCACAGGGCCAACTACGGTCACCACAACAGTCAAGTGTGAGGCTGAAGTGTCTGGCTTTGCTATTGACCCTTAAAATAAAGAGTCCTCCACCGACTCACAAAGCAGGATAACTAAACCACCATTATCAAATGTATTTATCTCTTGAACCTTTGAAATGTGCAATAAACCATATACATACCATATTCCCTCATAATTTATTAAACTGCTGTGGCAGAGTGTATCTTTAAATCTATATCCCTTTTACTGTTCTTGTTTAGTGACGGTTGATTAGACCTCAGCACCCCTGTCCCTCACCATCCTACTTTAAGCCTGTGCAATATTGATGAGCTGCAGGCCCCTCGTGTGTAGGGAAGGAGTGTGGCCTAAAAAGCCCCTTCCTGGTCCCTAAGCCTGCTGAGTGGGGTGTGTGACTCCAGTGAATACTATAGGCCAGTGTGGGCTGTAGTGGACAATTGTGAGCAGGGTTAAAAATATTAATAATATTCTTCTACAAAAGGGAAAATATTTCAAGTTTAAATGTCATACAGTAACACTGTCTGCAGATTATCCACATTTGCTGTCATTAAACTACAAGATTGAGATGATCGAGAAACATAAACAAAGTCCAATAATTTAACAGCAAATTTGGGTCATCTGACACAAAAGGACTACATCCCATGTTTTTAATGTATCTGTGATCTCATGTATTTTAGATATACATGCCTGATATAAATTCATATTTTCATATTTTGTCTTCATGTCAAACTAAAATATGTTCAGTGAACAACAAAAGCTAAATGATTGTCCTGCTTTTTGAGGGGACTGCACATGTATATGTTGCTGCTTTCTACAGGAGAATGTTTTCGTTTCCTTATGAGCTATTCAATTCAAATGAATCAGAATGAATCAAAAAGATACTTTCTCTTGCTTTAATATTTATCAGCAATGAACAATATCACAAAATGGAAAAGGGGAAACACAGTACTGAAACAGATGTTTGAATGTTTTGAATTTAAAAGCCGTAGTTGCAGTAATTTCATATCTGGTACAAAAGCTGGCAGAAAATGTAACTGAGCCACTTAATAAATGGGGAAAATCCACATAACTAAAAATGTACAGAGTTTCTAATTGATGTCTGGTGTGGGGGACTTTAGCTCATGATCTCAACAAAGTCTTCTACTTACAGATCACAAATAATCTTTGTTAAACTCTAATAATGGATCTGGTTCAATTGGGTCAGTTTTCAACACATAAGTCAGCATTTAAGGATTTAAGGAAAGTTGTAAGCATATGTCTTTTCTTTGTTCATTAGTTTAAAAACTAACGATTTTAAGCAGCCTTAAAATTAAATATATTGATGGAGACATTATATGACATTCTTTCCATTTGCCATTCATGACTTCTATCTGCAAGAAGTCAAAGCTGATTGCTTCAGTGATTCTGGTAAATGCATCAAACAATAAACAGAGGTATCCTAAACAAGACTGAGTGGAGAGATGTGTGTAATGTTATGGAATTGTTTGGCATGATGTGCATCACTTTCACTTATGTTGACACAGATTGTGTCAACTGGGAGATTTATGAGGTTACTGCAGATCTCTACTGGCCATTAAGCAATGAAACACAACAACAAAGCTATAATGAAAACAATCCAGTGTGATCAACAAGCTACAAGAGATAGCAATTTAGTTCAGCGTTCTCTGACATTCACCAAAACAAGACACTTACTAAACTCATATAATTCTCATATATCTTAGCAATGCCACACATATATACATTTCTGTAGCTGAGTCATTACATCCCACAACCACAGACTAGCTTGAGAGAAGTGATCAGCATTCTCTCTCACTTACAGCACATGGCAGCAACACCCCTAACCTTGCTATTGTACACTGCAGTATGTAATAAACCTTGTTTGAAGTACATTAACCTGGTGCACAACAATGGTAATGTGCACCCTGAGGGGGATACCGGCATTATTGACTTCCTGTTCCTGGAATGTTTTTCTCCTGACTGTTAACTGAACTCGTTTTAAGTTCGCAGGCATTTGTGAAAAGTGAATACATTACAGACACAGCCTGCTCTTAAATGTATAAAGGATGATTGGCTGTTAATTACAGCAAGGGTTGGAGTACGTCTCCAACTGAAAAACACATTGTTCTTCTGGAGGTTGGATCACAATGTGATTACATTTCTTCTAATTTTCAAATTTGACTCAATTTAGACATCAATGACAAAATGCTCAATGTGTATTCTCAAGGTAACCAAATCCTGATTTGTTTAAAATCAATAGCACATAAAAACATGCAAACTTTACAGTGACTAGTAGCATCCAACTTTTTTCATCCAACAATTGTGTTTCTGTAGCTCCTTTTTGGTCCAATACAAGAAGTTACAAATATGATTGGCTACTGTGTGATTCTGTAGGCATGTGTAATATACTACTTTGGGCAGTTATACTTCTGTGGAAGCACAGGTGTTTTCACTTTCACAGGTTAAGTACTCCTTTGGTCATGTTCAGTGTGGAAGGAGCCATGTTTCAACTTCAACATCATAAACCAATAACAATCATGGAGGTGCAACATAGGTACAAAGATGCCAGTCAAGTGCAAACTGAGTTACTGTATCACACATCATATTAAGTGAAAACATCTGTGTGAGGGTCATATAAATACTCAGAGGGGTCAAAGGTAATACATTTGTGCAGGATTGTTACTAAGGTCATACGAATTAACTGTTGTTTCGTAGGTGACTGTTCTCCAAGAAGCAAATGTTACGTCTTAATTAGTACATTAATACCAAGCTGGTTAAAGAAGAAGATTGCCACTCACCATAAGCCTGGTTCTACTGGAGGTTTCTTCCATTAAAGGGAGTTTTTTATCTCCAGTGTTGCCTTGTGCTTGTGCTTGTGTTGTGTTTTCTGTATAATTTTATATGGTTTTAATGTTCTATTCTGTGGGGTCTTAATGCTTACATTGTAAATTACTTTAAGACGACATTTGTTGTAATTTGGTACTACATGAATAAAGCAAATTGATTTGAAGTGAAATATGCATCCCTTAGGAGGTGGAGACCAAAAACAGAGTTAAAATAGACAGGTAGATAGATCTATCTATTTTCTATTGAATGGTAAGTGTTTTAATACCTGTAGTTAAACTGTGGCAGACTGAACTAGACTGACTCTCTGTTAGAGAATCATTGTACAGCCTGATGGCTTTTAGCACAAATTACTACCCGTACCTTTTCTTGTCACAGAGGAGCTGGAGATAAGATGAAACATTTCTCACAAGAAGAAGAGAAACATCACTCAAAAAGAATAAAAATTGCTATCTGGCTACTTTAAAGATAATGATGTGTCCATATTGTGTTCATTTATCAAGTTATTAAAAATCTGTTTTTGCAGGTTTTTCGTATTGTTTATGCTTACAATGTATCAAGCTAGTAGCTTTCCAAGTGTCCACTTTCAAATAAAAATTATGACAATGCAGGCAAAGCTTTATAAAGCACCTCATGAGTTCTGGACTGTGGGCCAACACTTAAACTTTCTACTACTGTACTACTACTGTATAACATGTGTCTGAATTTCATGCATAGTATTTTTTCTCTTTTATTTCTGGATGTAATTTCAATGAAATACAAAACCAGTCCTTTATTTTCCAGACGTCTGCAAATTATTTCCACAAATCCTTCATGATGGGATATTACACAGGACCACTTCTCTGCATTTTTCCTTAAAGTAAGACACCAAACTGTTCTTTACTAGTCAGTATTATTTCCTTTGATACATGTCTGAAACTCTTTTCTGTATTTCTCTAATGGGTTTAAGTAACTTAAAGGAAGAAAGCTTTTATTAATCATTTGTCACTTTAAGTAACTTTACGAAACTAATATTGATATGTTGCTAATGTTGCTTATTACAGTATATTTTGAAAAGCACTAAATATTTACAAACCTTATGGCAATTAGGGGTAAAGTTGTGTGAAACTTTGAAGTAAAGAGAACTTTTGCATTAATTCACACTTTCAGAGCGAACAGATGAGGAGCTTCTGGGCAGGTTACATCCACAGAGCTGTTTATCAAAATAAGCAGCCAGTCCAGAGTGGTCAGCCTATTGATTTTCCTGCCAAATATAATCTGTTTCGCCATCATAAATCTGTGTCTGACATCTGCACAAAGCCTCATTTTAGCCAAACACTGCCAAGTAAGGCTGTTTATTCACTGATGGCCTGATAGTCTCCATGACAACACTCCCTACAATTAGACAAGTGTAATCCCGCCTTCAAACATGCACACAGTTAATTATTTCAGCACAAAGTGAGAGGCGAAATGCAAAGAGGGGAGATAGAGAGGCAACTGTGGAATCCTGGTCTGCTGTCAGTCCGTCTCGTGCAGTGGTGTGAGCGTGTGTGTGTGTGTGTGTGAGTGTGAGTGTGTGTGTGTCTGCGCTCAGCACAGCCAGCCTTTAATGAGGACCGAACCAAAACTGAATAATAAGAAATGAAGGATGCGATTGAGAAATAAAAACACAAGTGTACAGAGAAGTCTTTGTTGTCAGTACACATCTACACCAAATACACAAAATATCAAAGGATTGTTCCTGCGAATCACATGCAAAAAATGATCACTTCCTACTGCTGGCATCAGACATGCAGATGGTTTTCATGTGTACATATTTTCAGATTTAATCCTCTCTCAGTAAGGGAGATGGACAAAATCTCATTTGTGATATCTTATTGATAGTAAAATGACACTTAAATAACTTAAAAAATATTAAGCAACATCTATTCACAGATTCTGTGTGTCTGTTGCCGGGAATAATGCACAAACACACTGTCAACAGTGTTTGTGAGTTTTTGTGAGGGTTTCTATGTAAAATGAATCAAAACACAGGGGTTTGAGAATTACTCTTCATGCCAATGACCTCCACTGTATTAAGATACAGTTTAACTAACCCTTAAAAGAGGTATTTCCAGCTATGTAGAGTTGTAGAGTTCCATAAAGTGTTGTGAGTGACAGATGCTCAGTGGAACAGGGTGTAAGATATTCTGACTGTTAGTGGGTCGAGCTCTAAAAACACTGAGTTCAATGCATAATGCAATCTGATAGTGTCTTTCATTAAACAAGAACAAAGCTGAGCTGATTTTGGCATAATGGACACATGACTGAGACGGACACTGGCCCAAATGACTTTTTATTTCCCCATACACAAAAGAGCTGCAGTATAATTTGTATAGTGTCCAGGCCTAAGCGTCTGGGTCATTTTCTCACACTTTGAAAAGCTCATATAGAGCCAAAAGACATTATACCACTATATAAAAATGAATATAAACTAGAGATAGATAATATTTTTGTTGATTTATAATTCATAAACATTGGCTTTTACCTTTTTTCTAAATAATTTGAGTACTTTTGGAAAATTTGTGTCGAATGTTACATCCTGCATACAGCAATCCAACTCCACCAGTAGCCAATATGTTTGCAGGTAGGGTAAAGTAGTTGCGGGAATTTAAGTGATGAAGAATTAATTGGCATCATGGTTGTTTACACTGTTAGTTCGGGTGTGTTTCCTTAGTTATTAGCATGTTATTTTGCAGAATACAGAAACACACGCTTTCTCTCTTCCCCACACTCCTTTCTTCAAATGTTGACTAACTCCCTTATTCCCAGGAAGCCCTCAACAAGCACCATTTTCTCCTTCTCATACCATGTTAACAGAAAAAACTCATTTGCCGTGTATTGTTAAAATTTTTATTAATAGCAATTTATGTCACTCAGACAAGGCCTCTGCAGAAAACGAAAACATTTGGGCCTTGTACAAATCTATCACTCAAGTTGTCAAAAAAATTTGTTCTCATGCAATATAAATAGGCCCTGAGTCTGTGGGTAGAGAGATGGGATCTGTTTCTATGAGGGCGACGGACTGGCTGTTTAGAGACTCCCAGTAAAACAGGTCATGCTGTTCACATCAAGAAGCCTCAATCACAAACAAATGTTTTATTTAAAGAGCCAAAGCGTTGTTTACTTCAGTCTGCTTACTCTCCTTCCCTTCTCTTCCTCTCCCGCCTGGGTGCGCTCTGTGTGTTCAGCACATTTGAATGCTGGAAGCATACTAGGAGGAAACAAAAACACTCCTGACAGGAAGCTCTACCATGTCATGTAAAGGAACAAATAGGTAGGCATGTAGCTAAGTGAACAAATTGCACCGACACAGTTTAATAAATGAAGCATTCAGGGAGTACAAATGTGTTAACTGCTGCAAAACTTGCTATTGCGGTAAATAACCTCAGCAGAGTTTGTTTGCTGAGTGGACGGGAGGGTAAATCTGAGCCAAGTACACAAGAAAAGTCGACTCTTGCTGTATTTGTCAGGGACAAATATGGGATGTTAATGTGCTGCTGTATTGTCAGAATCTGTCAGGTTCTTATGAGCCTCACAGTCCCGTCTATTGTCCTATTGACTGCAACTCTGACCGAAAAGTGATGTATTGACAAATCAGCAGGAAGATGTCTACTATCAGCATTTAACTATCGCTATAGCTCCATAATTCATCAAGGTTGTTGTCTTGAGGACGATTCCACTGTTCCACCTAACTACCCTGTATTACAGCAAATGTGTTATCTATGACGATATATGCATCCTAAATATACTCATAAAGCTTTCACTGGCATTTAATTTGTCTTCCAATATCCTGTAATATCCCCTGCATCTAAAGCATTATTAATTGAATACTGTGGTTCAGCACGTTGGGTATAAATTCTTTTTGTCTTATTCAACCACAAAATAGTATGTTACTTAACCATAAAACTACAATTGTTGATTTTTATACTTCCGTTTTTATTTATTTTTACCTTTAGACTTTTACAGATCAGTTATTCTGTTGTGTTTCCAGTCTATATGCTAAGCTAAGCTAATTAGCTGCTAGCTGTTGCATCAGTCATTGATTTTCTCATGTAAACCAGTATTGCAGTATATAAGCTGGTTGGAAAAAATGTATCCACTGAACATTCAAAATCACCCATAAGCAGCCTGCCAGTTCTTTGTCATTATAGTAACAATAATAAACACATGTTTAAGGTTCTTAAATGATCATGGGTTGATTAGGTTAGAAAATAACAAACAAACAAACAAGCAAACATTTGTTTACTTGATACGTTTAAAAGAACACACTTAGTTTTGGGAGAAGATCATTTTTTTGGATTAAGAAAGTACTTCCATTAAGTTAGAGGACCTTCACATCAATTAGAAGATGAAATAGGAGGTTAAATCTGTGGATGTCATTGGCAGAAACAACACTGGCTTTCAAACAACAGTCATTATTTAGCGTACTCTTGTTCTACCATAATCACTCATTGTACAATATATTTTCTTTTTCTATGCTGTACCCCCTCAGTGTAGCTTATTGTTACAGCAATGCAGTGTGAAACTGGTGTGATGTCATCTTCAACATGACACAAGAAATGTTTTCCAGAGTTCAGACAGTCAATGTGTTTACATGCGTGCAAGTAACGAGGTTACAGTTGCCTTTATCGAGCATGTAAACAGGAAACCTGGTTTCCATAAATGTGGTAGGAGATTAGAGAAACACAACTTCTCCAGGCAGATTTCCGCCGGAAAACTCTACTTTCTCTGCCATGCATACATGTAACCAGGTTTCTAAACGTCTTTTCAAAAGAGTGCATGTTCAGGCTGCAGAAGTTCACCGCTCTTTCAGCGGAGAGGAGCAGCTGGATTAAGTGAGAGCATCACACTGCGATTGTGCCTTGTTTTTAAATCAAGTCTGCCTAAGATATGACTAAAACTGAAACCAACACAAAGCGCTCTCTAGATGTCTAAAAAGGTCACTTTTCACCATGTATTTCTTTAATTGAAAGAGTTTGTGATATAAAAAGGATTGTGTCTGTCTGCTGTTAGCAGCAGTGCAGTCAGAGAGATACACACAAAAAGTAAGGAAGCAGTTTCTTGTGTCTACTTAATATATAATATGTGAACCATGCTTCATACATGGATATCCAGTGAACAGGTTTCTTAAGTGCATGTAAACTCATTCCTCAGTTACCTTAGAAACCAAATTTCTGTCAGTAACCTAGTTAGTGAAGTGCATGTAAATGCGTCAATGAATTTGTCACTCTGTGCATCACTATTCTTTTCTTTCTGTTACAGTCACTATGGCTTACACTACTACACTATCTACTGTACATCGATCTTCAGCCCACTGTCCTGGATCAGCCTTTACTTTTTTACTGTAGTTACATTACACTTTCTTTCACTTTCACTTTACTTAAAAATATGGAGCAAATTTTTTAAAATAAAATGTAGACTTTAATAAACCAGAATGAGCAGCAAAGGCACATTCTTTACTATAACCTTCATTTTACTCTGGGTTCATGTTCAGTGACCTGCCGCTTTGATAATACTTCTAAAAAAACATCTTTCTATGTTGAGCAAATGACACGCTACTCAGAAGCACATTAAAGTCAAATATTTCATTAGCGTGGCTGTTGTTGTTGTTCACACTGGAGGGTTCCTGTTTTGCATATGATGAGATGATTGTGCGTGTGAGCAGGAGGCAACGAGTGGTGCTTAATGTGTTGGACAGTGATCAGCCCCCCACCCTCTCTGCTCAGGACTCCAGGCCATCTCATTTACATTCCCCCCGTTTGTGGACAGAGAGCTGCAAATCTACCACAGCTTCACGCTTCCTGCCTGCAGCACCCACCCAATATGTGTGTGTGCCACTGCCAAGTCAGCCAAGGAGGATTTTGCACAGGTTAAAGCCTCTAAATGAAAGCAGTTATTCTCATGACTAATTCATGAGACGCTGAATTATGGCTGACAAACAAGAGAAATTTAAGTATGACAAGCAAAATGAGGCATAAAGGCTTGTATTGTGTGAGCTACGAAATGAGATAATTGAGGGAAGTGAGGGAGCTGTTCAGCTCATGGTAATGTCCAACAACACCGACCTGGTCGAACACAACTACTACCAATGCTGCCTTGGGTTTTTGATGCGTTTGGTTCCCTTCTGCTGCCCCCCCAGCAGAGAAAATATGTGTTTTTAGCTGCAGGCCAGGAAGACAGTCTTAAAGAGAGAGAGGAGGGGGTGGTGAAAACCCAGGCAGGGGTGCAATTCAGCTGGCCAGAGTCCGGCTCTTCACTTGTCCTCCTCCAGCACTCACAACAGCACCACACAGTGAGACAAAAGGTGAAGGGTAGGCAGGTCAACACACACACACACACACACACACACAACACAGAGAACCTTCATTTCTCCACCCTTTTCCCCATTTCCCTCTTCATCTGCCACTCTCTTCACTTCAGCACC
>OMLM01010379.1:12634-35667 GCA_900302695.1 Helostoma temminkii | reverse complement strand
TCAGGAGGAGAATGCGGCATTGAAGAAGGAGTACGACGTCCTGCTGCAGCGTCAGAGAGGAGCAGAGACGAGACTAAGGGAGGCGGAGGACAGAGGGGGACATGTGCTGGAGGACATGATCCACCTGAAACAACAGGCTGCTGACCGCATGAACAGCCTCAACGAACGCAGGTCCAGGTACCCGAACACACCTGAACATAATTGATGATTACACCTGAACACACCTGAACATATTTAATGAGTACACCTGAACGCACCTGAACATATTTAATGAGTACACCTGAACGCACCTGAACATATTTAATGAGTGCTCCCGAACACACCTGAAAATAATTAGTTATTACACCTGAACATAATTGAGGATTACACCTGAACACACCTGACCCATTGCTGTGAAATGATCTGACTTGATGACTTGTCAGGGATCTGTTGACGTCTAGTTTCTGTCTCCATCAGAGCTCGAGCGATGAAGCTACAGAGGGACCTGCAGACCACTGCCAGGTCAAAGGACGCTGTCGACAGGTAAGATCCACCTGGCAGACAATTCGCAGTGTTAACTGGTTTGTACAAGCTCAGATCTGACCGAAGTTCACGTTCAGGTGACTCTCAGGTACATTTGATCGGCTTGCTCGCTGAATCAACCTGCATCCGTTGATCACCTGGTAGAAACATGACTGAGCCTCCAGAGCTTCCTGGATCAGTTTTATTCAGAGCAGGATCAGATGAGCACACATGCAGATCCTCGTCCTCCGACTTGTCCTCACAGCCGCCGTCTGGATCTCAGTAAATCTCGTATCTCTGCTCTCGTCATGAGTTGATCTTCTGATGGTTGTGAATCTGCTTTGGGGTTTTGCACTTGTGAAAAATGACAGGCGATTTAAATCGTGTGTGTTCTTCATCAGCTAATAAGGTTTCGTGGCGTCTCAGTGGACACTCAGGTTGTTACTTAGTTGACGTTTGTCATGTTTCTGGAAACACGGTTTATGGTTGTTGTTTTTTTGTTTCAGCTCCTGCAGCGCTCCAACCTCCAGGTCAGGGTCTCCGAAGAACGAGGACCAGGCTGAGTCCACAGACAGACGACACACTCGGCTCTTCAGGTTGGACATAAGCACACCTGAAATCGGTGATACTGATCGGAACGTGTGACCCAGCAGTTAACCTAGGGATGTCCCCATACCGATACACCCTAATGTGCTCATACTCTTCTCAGTTACAACACGAGATACCCGACACTTTACAGCAGAGTCGTGCAGCACAGAGCAAAGACACGAACAGAAAGGAAAGACACACTACTGACAGAGAATCCTGTCCTCTTACTTTACTTCTCTTACTCAGTCAGGACCAATGTGGTACAGGGACATCCCTGATTAAAACCTGTATCATGTTCGCTGTTTGGATGTTTTCATCAAAATACATCATATTTAGTATTTAGTTTTCTCGTGTTCTCTCAGATCAGCGTCGGCTTCGTCACCGAGGCTCCTGACCTCCATCAGAAAGATATTTGAGTGAGTCTTCGTGTTCTGGTCCAGCTTCGGTTTGAACGATTGTTTCGCTTGTTCTTCTTTTAACTGCTCCACAATTTTTCAGATGATTTTCTAATGTAAAATGAACTTTCGGGTTCAGAAAAAAACTTTTATGTTTGTGCGTGACATCAGCAGGAAGAGACGAGGTCGCTCGGTCTGCAGTCTGGAGGAGGATCTGATGGGTCCCGTACGGATCTGTCTGGCAGCCAGAGTCCCTGTTAGAGCTCTGCAAGTGCTGGTAAATACCAACTGTCCTGTCTCAGATGAGTCACAGTCATCGGATAGAAGTTGATCTCTTCTCCTGCTCCGTTTAAACCGCGTGTGACTTCTCTTTTTGCTTTATGCAGTCAGACGCTGTCGGCCTGTGAATCACAGGACGTGGTGCGGCTTGTTCTCTTTACTCCTACATTAATGCTGAGCAAAGGAGAAAATCTAATTTGTCACATAAATGATAAATTATTATGATTTTAATTCCATTTGTAAAGTTTGTTTGTGTGAAGCTCTGAGAGATAAAAGGTGGTCGGACATTTGAACCTGTGACAGACGTCCCGACCAGGGTGTAAGAAAGGAAAAGGCAGAAAAATATTTGTGCATGAAGTAATTTCTAAAGTTCTTCTTCACATCATTGGCTGTGGGAACGGTCAGGTTTGGAGGAGTTATCAGGATGAGGAGCTGAGTTAAGTCTGATCCTGAACGGTCCTTACTTACAGACTTTAATAAAGAGTGTGTCAGTGAATAAATCCTCAGTCTCTGTGTGAAATGTGGTAAAGTTTATCTGAAGACAAAATGAGGCTTCAACCTTCCAGATTCCTCAGTTTTAGGGTTTTTACTCCACGGTCCTGTTTTTGTTTTTGTTTTTTCTGCAGCTCAACATCGTCACACAAGAGTTTTGTACGAAACTTTTGTAAAACTCAGTTTTGCAGTGACTGCAGACTGAGAACGTGCTGAACCACGATCTTTGTTAATAACCAGTGGTGATTCTTTCTCTCACCTGTACCAACTTAAAACACTGGAATCATCCACAACTGGGTTATGTGAATATTTTAGAAGGTTTGAGAGTGTGGCAGCATGAAATTCGTTTTTCTCAGATAAATAGTTCAATCAAAAGTTCAAGCAAATGAACAAGTCACGGTTTCCTGCTCTTTCTCAGGAGGCCCACGAGCAAGGCATCAATGCTGTGACGTTCAGCTCCAGCTCAGACCTGCTGGCCACAGGAGGAACAGATCGAGTCGTCAAACTGTGGGAGGTCAGAGCAGGTACCTGGTGAACTTGGTGGTCTTCAAATTGAACTTGTTGTGGTGTTTATGATGAGGTGTTCTGACGAGACTGCTGGTGTCTGCAGGCTCGTTGACTCACAGAGCCACTCTGGACGGGAGCACCGAGGGGATCACCTGCATCCAGTTTGACCCAACGGTCGGTACAACACCTGAACCTGGACTTTAGGAACTTTACTTCACACTGTGTCTGACGTCTGTGGCTCTGTTTCCAGGGTTTGAGGGTCCTTGCAGCGTCCTACGATAAATCCGCCTTACTGTGGCAGCTGGATAACCCCATTCCCAAGGTAATAACGGAAAACTGGATTAGACACGAGATGGTGAGTCGTACTTGACGTTACTCACAGCTCGTGTTTAATTTACTAGACTCAGACTGGTGAGTTGTGGCTCATGATCGTCTGTAAAAGATATTAACCCTACGCTGGTGTTATAAGTCCAGGTTATAGGTGGGATTTCAGTGTGGAGCAAGGTGCTTAGTCTATGGACTCCTGGTGCTCTGCTACAATTTGCTGGAGATGGGACTGATTTCTGGAGTTAGGGAGCTACCTGTCTCACCTGTCCTCTCTCTTTACCTGTGTCAGCTGACTCTGACAGGTCACAGCAGGAAGGTAACGGCAGCAAGGTTCAGCAGTTCATTTCATCAGGTGGTGACAGGAAGTGCAGACCGGACCATCAGACTGTGGGACCTGCAGAGAGCTGCCTGTGAGTCTTATCGATAACTGATTGATTCCTCGCTGCCGATTGGCCGATCGGGGACCGTTTACTGACCGGTCGACCTGTCCCCGCAGGTGTGCAGGTAGTTGAAGTGGGGTCGTACTGCAGCGACCTGGTTTGTCCTGAGAACTGTGTCATTAGTGGGCACTACGACTGCAAGATCAGAGTCTGGGACACGAGGTAAGGTCTCCATGAATCTTACTACCTTAAGTTATTCTCCTTCACTCCTTCACTCCACTCCTTCACTCCACTCCTTCACTCCACTCCTTCACTCCACTCCTTTCACTTCACTCATTCACTTCTTCACTTCAGTTTAACACTTTCACTTCTTTGCATCTTCATAATTTCTTCCTGACTCCGCCCCCACTTAATTTCTCCACCACTTCAGTCCTTCCTTCACCTCACTACTGCACCACTTCATCCCTTTATTTTTCCCTCAGTAGAATCATTAGAATCAAATTCCAGTAGTTTCCATTCACTGCTTTAAAACACAACAGAGTCCTATGTCTGCTGTGTTTCTACTGCAGAATAAACCACAGTAGACCGAGGACTCTGCTGTGTTTCTACTGCAGAATAAACCACAGTAGACCGAGGACTCTGCTGTGTTTCTACTGCAGAATAAACCACAGTAGACCGAGGACTCTGCTGTGTTTCTACTGCAGAATAAACCACAGTAGACCGAGGACTCTGCTGTGTTTCTACTGCAGAATAAACCACAGTAGACCGAGGACTCTGCTGTGTTTCTACTGCAGAATAAACCACAGTAGACCGAGGACTCTGCTGTGTTTCTACTGCAGAATAAACCACAGTAGACCGAGGACTCTGCTGTGTTTCTACTGCAGAATAAACCACAGTAGACCGAGGACTCTGCTGTGTTTCTACTGCAGAATAAACCACAGTAGACCGAAGACTCTGCTGTGTTTCTACTGCAGAATAAACCACAGTAGACCGAGGACTCTGCTGTGTTTCTCTCATTCCTCTTCACAGCCGTCTCCACGACGACCCACCGTCTAACTCTGTTACCTAGCAACAGCTCAGCCCACAGAGCCCCACACTACCGACAGCTCTCTCCTCTAATCACGCAGCACTATCCTCCCTCCCTGACTTCTGATTGGACAATTACATCATTCATTAGGCTGCGATTGGCTAATTTTAATAACATAATAATAATTTTTATTTATAGAATAAAATGTTAAATCAGTGACACTAATAATAATAAATTAGGGTGATAAAATCAGACTGCGACTAAAGGAGGACACAAATAGATTCAGTTTAATTTAATCTGCTCACAAATATAGATTAGATGGATGTAACTGTGCCTCCAGTACTAATGTTTGTGAATTTATGGAAGAATGAAAAGATCTAGAAACTGAGCGGATTCATGTTCTTCCTCTGAGTTAAACGGTGCTTCCAGACTTTTCACTGTTTTAAACAGAATTTCTTCATTTTCACATGA
Organism: Helostoma temminkii; assembly: GCA_900302695.1. NCBI lineage: Eukaryota > Metazoa > Chordata > Actinopteri > Anabantiformes > Helostomatidae > Helostoma > Helostoma temminkii. The sequence goes on along the minus strand of OMLM01010379.1, from coordinate 30,700 downwards.
ATCCAGTTCGAAATTACCTGCAGTTAATATTTAATTTAAATTAATTTGAGTAAAAGTGTACTTTTAAAGATGAAGTCTGGCCTAAAGTTTTAGCAGTGACACAATTGTGTTCCAGCGCAGACGGTAGGGCAGTCATCTTTGAAACCCCAGGGTTGGTGGTTCGACTCCCGATTACCCGATTAATGGCTACATGTAGGAGTGTCCATGGACAACACACTGAACCCCTGAACCTTTGACGCCTCAAAGGGGCTTCCTGTCCACAAAGAGTTTCCCCGAAGGAGTATCAATACTAATAATACTAATTATTATTATTTGTTTGTGAGATGCTAAAGAACATGTTTAACCATTTTAAGTTTCAAAGACTTTAATGCAGAGTCAGTATTACAGGTTGGTCACAACCTTTCTGCCTGATATTTGTCTGAATTTGTGTTTTCTTTGTGGTTCAGAATAAAGGGACTTTCAATAATATGATAATATTATGATAAGATAATATGATAAGATGATGTGGGAAGGTTTGTGTGCCCGTGATAATAAAGACATTAAAAATGAATTGGAAGTTGAAACGGATTGAGAAGTAATAAGAAAACGATTCCAGGACGAGGAGCTGGATAATGTCAGTGTGTTTATTTTTATCTTAATTTCAAACCGGCTTCTCACATCCAGGACTGGAAGCTGCATTCAGGAGCTTCCTGCTCAGGGTAAAGTCACATCGCTGGACATCAGCCCCGACCACCGCCAGCTGCTGAGCTGCTGCCGTGACGACTGTCTCCAGCTGGTCGACCTGAGGTGGAGGAGCAACACCCGTGTGTGCTTCAGGTACAGACCCACCTGTTCAGTAAAGTTAGTCTGTGTTTTTACGCAGCAGTTGATTGACCCCGTGTTTCTGTCCCAGAGCTGATGGCTTCAAATGTGGCAGCGACAGCACCAAAGCTGTGATCAGGTGAGTTTATTGGTTTGTGCTCTGCTGCTTTGAGTTCCCTCCTGATACGACCATGATCACCATGCCAGTGCTTTGGGTTGATCTTACATGAATCCCGGTAACTTGTTAAAGACGTGGAGTCATGTAGAGTTTTGATTTCTGTCGCTGGTCTAGATTTTTAGATTTGTTTTATTTTATAGTCTGACAGTGGAGAGGAAGGACACATGGATTGAGAGGGTGTGACATGAACCGGGGATGTGGCGGTTACATGGCATGGGTGATAGCCACACAGCTGTGCTTTCCTCAGTCCAGCTTTTTGAAAACTATGTACAAAGGCCCTCTAAATGTTTCCTTAATTTCACACAGTACAGTTTACAAACACAGTCTGGGTAAGATAAGGTCACTGTAGCCTACAAGTTGTTTTAGATCCGGCATCGCTGCCTTTTTCCAAATGGTTTCTATCTACAGTCAGTCTGAGAAAATCCAGACATGTTGGATCAGTAAGGTTACCTCCCAGGAGGGGAGGAGTTGCACAGTTTAGTGGCCACTGGGAGAACGTAGTTTGGAGAGCGACCTTTTCTCAGGTACAACATGTAGAAGGTCCAGGACTCTGAGTTGTACCTGAGGTCTGCCCGTGTTTGGATGGAAACACGGTAGTCCAGAATCCAAGACCTGCATGTTCTTTAATTTCTCCCCAAGCAGTGCAGGCTGCAATTTGGAAACATGTTCCATGATGAAACCTGGAGTAGAAGAGAAAACAGATCACCCTCCTAACCTCAGGTGTCCTGAACCAGAGGGAGACCACAGGATGTTTATGCCTCATTTATTACCACTAATGTCACCAGGTCACTGAGCACTGTCTGACAAAGATCCAAACATTCCAGCAGAAAACAGATAAAAGTAGAGAGATGGAAAGAGGGAGAGAGGAGGCAGTTCATTTCTGCAGTTTCCATGACGACAGCAGGACCAGGATGCTTTGTGTGAGTTCTTACACCAAATATATAAATGTGTTTCTGCCCAGACATGGACACACAGTGACGGATCCTGCTGGGCCAGTTCTACACAGAAACACTAGTGAACAGTTGGTAAATAAATCCACAATAAATCAGCCAGATATGGATTTTATGGGTTCTGTCATTTTCACTGTCACTGCACAGAATGTGAAATAAACTGAATCATCTAAATAAATACCTTTGGTATTTAGAAATACCTTTAAGTATGTAGGAGTTAATCATGTAGCATCTTAAGCACTGCCGCACACACACACACAGGCACCAGCTTCAAACTTTGAACTAGATCCGGGTCAAGGTAACAGTCAGAATCAGTCCATCTATGAGCTCTACACACAAGTGGGGACCCAACAATGGCAGACACTGAGCTCTCAGCAGAGGTTGTGGTGGACGGTGATTGGCCAGAGCCAAGTATGACGTGTATAAAAATTGGATTTTTGACCTTTAAGGTTGGTAGTAGCAGAATTTCAAGTTTTTATTTCAGCCACTGTATGATTCAGGTTCCATATAGAACCATGTATACACTTTTTTTTCAGAGTCTAATGGGACATTTTCACTCTTCAGTCCAGACAGTTGTTTTCTGGCGGCTGGATCAGCAGACGGTGCCGTTTACATCTGGAACGTCTCCACTGGCAACCTGGAAACCCGCCTCCCTGACAAACACAGGTACACCTACTAATAATGTCCAGCTTCAGCTGACTCTGTGTGTAATATATATATATATATAAATACAGCAGCAAACTACAACAAATAAAACAGCAATGTCTTTTTACATCTAAAGTGATTTTTATTCCAATTTGTTGTGTTGTGTGTAGCTCAGAGGCTCTTGAAAGCATCCCTGAGGCGCTCCATGTTAGCTACAGTCAGCATTAACTTCCTCTCATCTCTGTCCCAGTTCGTCCATCAGTGCTGTGTCCTGGTCTCTGTCTGGTGAATACATAGTCAGTGTGGACAAGAGTCGGTGGGCCGTCCTGTGGAGTGATCTCTGAAACGACAAGTCCAGAAGGAGGTCATGTTGTCACATCTGAAAACAAAATCTTACTTTTAAAGGGAGTATTCAGGATATTTTTTAGGTTTGTTGGATGGACCAAAAGGACACAGGGTTTCTGTTTGGTGTATTCTGTACCATAACTATTTGGACGTATTACTAATGGACCAACATTACACTTCTTTTACTGGATCATTAACTGAACAAAGGGAAAACTGCAACCAAAACTCTGAAGCATTCCTCTAACATCTGCTATCACTAAAATCAAAAGTTGGAGGTAAATGCATTTTCTGGGAAGATGAACAGAAACTATGGAAACCAGTGGATGAGACTGAATTTAGTTTTTATTTGTTCTATTTTAGGTATTAAAGTGCAGGTGGAGAACATCTCCAGGTTTTGATGGTGGAGCAGAATGTGTGTTTGTTGTCCTGGAAGTAAAAAGCTTGTAGGAAAAACTGGAGCAACTGTGGGTATTCAGGAACTAAAATGCACACAAGGGAATTAGAGAATTATAACAAGTGTTAAAACATATTCAGGGACAAAAATTAACATGGTGTTTAGAAACAAAAAAATAAAGAGCAGCAGTTTTATCCTGTAGTGTTTTATTGTGGTAGACAACCAATACAGCACCAGGTTCAAATATTTTTGTTTGGCTACTTGTACGACATCGTCAGTGTTCAGTCACAGCAGCCCATCAGCCTGCAGGGAAAACAGAGGTGAAACATCTAGAAATATTTGCTGGTGCCACCACCTGCTGGTTTAGAGAACGCAGCGGTCGGTGTAGGTCACCTCTAGTCTTTCATGTCAGCTTGGTTTGTCACAGCCCTTAGGCAGGAGTGTACAACTCTGGAGGGTTTTCACTGTGGATGACAATTTTGAGCTAAATTGCAGAAATACAGTGTTCACATTACAAAGTAATCCACCAGCAATGTGTACTTTCATGTACCTTGCCAGATGACATCACGTTGCACTGAGCAGAATCAGATCTGCCTTTTTCCAGAGTCCCCAGCCCGCCAGTCCTCGCTGTGTAACTTTCCTCGTTTAAATAAGAGACAAGGTGTTTTCATTCAAGTGTGTGGAGAACGCTACGATATCTGGATCAGCTGGAGTCATCTGAAGCTCTGTGCTTCCAGTTATCGTAAGTGATTCCTTGGGATCCAACACTGCATTCAAGTCTCACCAGGTAGAGTTGAAAGTAAGACGGTTGGATGAAGTCTGTGCAGCTGCTCTACAGACTGACACTGAGGTTTGGATTTGTGTTTTCTTAGACTTCCGTTAGAAGCATGTCAAAAGTGTGGACGGTACCATCAGTAAGCACCTATCCTAAATTTTAATTTTTGATTTTAGCAAAAACTTAAAATTTCTATTCTGCATTTTTCTATTTTGAATATAATTATAGGACTTTTATTTTGGTAGGATTAAGGCCTTGTTTTTTAGTAACAGGAAAAAGACCAGCACAGTTGACACAGAACTGGGTCCACTGGGAAATCTTTGTCTTACATCGGACTGTGTTTGAGCTGCTTCCTTTCAGTGTCACAGATTCAGATGGAGGATTTTCACAGAGGCGGAAAAATGAACCAAGTCTCCAGCGTAAACCGTGTAGGCCTTTGTTCAGACACACTCTGGATGGTGTCATGAGCAGTTCCTCTGCTCACAGCAGCAGATTTACATTTGAAAGGCGCCTGCATTAATCCGCTGCTCGGCATCTCGGCTTTGAAGCCACTGACTTCTCTCTTCAAAGAGAAAAGTCGCCGGCCAGAGGCTGATGGATCAGAACACGCAGCAGCTCTTTCTCCTCTGCAGGATTATGTTCTGTAGAGACCTGGTGGTGGTCGGGCTTGTTGACTCTCATAGAGGCAGCGGACATAGTAAATCCTGTGTAAAAGAGGAGAAAGGGGACAGGTTTTTTTCAATAGTGTGTCTATGCCATTTAAACTCTCCGAGGACCGCTGCAACGTGCGAACAGGTACCTCTTAATGCTTAACTCGATCAGAACCAGTTACCTGTGGCTGCTCCAAAGCTGCAGGTCATAGTGGGCCTTCCAGAGTCTCCCTGTTCCTGAGAGACTGAATCTGTGATAGTTCTCATTAAGACGTTGGACATGATGTGAATCGTGTCAAAAACTTATCAGTGTCGTTTAGAAAGCAGCTCTTTGTGAGGGAGAACGAGAATCAAACCTGCAGACCAGCTCCGACATGTGTGGGCCAAGTGATCGGGTCCACCTGACACAGGTGAGCGTTCACATCACTGTAACGCTGACTTCATAAAAACAAGATGCCAAATCTAAAATATTAATGAGCTTTGTCCTATGTTGTTAAGAAAGTTATCTGTCCCTTTGAATATTATTGTGTTTTATAAATATCTGTTAATGACTCCTTTACTTTTTATTTATATGCAGAATTTTTAACCAACCTTTGGTTTGATTCGTTTCATGCTTTTCTCTGTGTTGCTATTTATTCTGCCTGTTTGTGACATTTATTGATTTAATGTGAACTGAGGGAAACAAACTGCTGCTTCAGAAGATCAGTTCTCAGGTAAATTCAGGTGAAGTGTTTCCACTCACCTTGAGTTCAGTTCTAAAACTGATGTTTCGTCCCGTGTGAAATCTGCTGACGAGGCTTTTGTTTCTCGTCATTCATGTTAAAATGTTGTTTTGTCTCTTTGTGGCTGAAACAGAATGAATTAAACTAAGTTTTAACATTTAACTTTATGTTCTTCTCTAAACTCACCAAGAACCTGCAGAAAACCTCACACACATGCTTTTGCTTCCATTAAACTTTGTGATATTTAAAAAAAAACAAACTGAATGATGCTGGAAGCTGCACAGTGAGACTTGGAGCTGTTTCTCTGTGATCCAGGCCACTGTCCTCCCTGGATAAGGAGGAGGTCTCTTCTTCATGAACGTTTCTTCTTAAAGGCAGAAGAAGAAGAAGAGGAAAACTTTTTTTGCACAATGTGAAAGAAAGAATCAAGTAATCCAAAAGAGAAAATGTGTTTCTGATGACACCCAGACGAAAACTACAGTTACGTCATCTTAAATAGTAAATGTGGACCTTAAAATGAAGCTCTGCCCCTAACAGGTTGACGTGGGATTGCAACCGATATTTACAGCACATTGAGATTTTTGGATGTGCAGTTAGTGCACGTCAACCTGATGCTGAAGGCATCTCGGCACCATGTTGTGTGTGTTAATATCTCCAGCCTAATAATGTAAAACTTAATGTAAACGTGGTTTTGTTGTTGGGTTTTCTAACCTCGTAGCAGAGATAAAACACTGAGATGGACGTCATTAGAGAAAGAGGAGAATCACAGCAGTTTGTGTCTGAGCTGGTGATGAAAAGTGATTTTAATATGTCTCTAACCCTCTGCTGCTCAAAGCCTGGTCTCCAGCTGTCTGTCCTTCCTCTCGTCGTCTACTCGCTCATCTCTGTACTCAGGCGTTTATTATTTTTAATTTGGTGACAAACTGATGAAGTCTCATCAGATTTCTAAAAATATGAGGAGGAGGAGAACAAACTTCAGAGCTGCAGGCTGTTTCATTAATGAGGGAACAGGGAGCAGCAGCAGCTGCTGCCTCCGACCACCTGATCACTGCACACACCTAGACTGAAGGACTGATGATACAAATATAAAAACACTGATCAGGATCAAGTTGTACTTTCTCTGCACAGAAATGTAGTTTCCAACATGTGGTTGCTCTGTTAAAGCTGTTAGTCCCATTTCAAGTCAGGATAGCTTGATGATTTAAGTAAATGCGACAGGAACTTTGATTTAGGTTTATGTTTTACTCTTCTCTCACTTGCGTATTAGTCCCTCCCACTAAAGGTACATGGAGCGAGGAGAGGAAGAGAGCAGGGACAGAAGAACCTGGGTTTTGAAGACATGAATCATGGGACATGGATCCTCAGCTTCTGTTGGATCAGAGTTTGCATTAGTCTAAGTTAGTGCTGTATAATTTTTCTTATGAATAGAAGATGAGGGTGGTCTTGTCTTGTGTGTCCTTTGTTCTTGCTCTTCGTTCTAGGGCGCAGTTTTTTAAATCTTTTTTTCTTTTAATCAATCCATCATCTTTAGGAGAGAAGTTTGCCCTCCAATGGTAGCTATTATTGTGTAGCCTACAACATGTAGTCTAATTTTCTAATCCAATCTAAAGTGCCTAGGGCTCCAACCTTTCCAGGCCCGGCCCTCTCCTTGTTCCTCGATCAATTAACGAAACTGGGATTCTACCAGAAGTACAGATGGTCAGAGGTTCACCAATCTGTGAAAGGTGCATTTACAAACTGTCCAACTATTTCAGAATAATGGTTCTCAGTGTAAATTTACAAAGAATTTGGATATATCATCTTCAATCATAATGTCATAAAAAGATTGAGAGAATCTGGAGAAATCTCTGAACAAAATTGAAATGTAATACAGGGTCTTCAGGCCATCAGACGGTGCTGCATTAAAAACAGACATGACTGTATGATGATATCACTGCGGGGACTCTGGAATACCTCCAATCGTCGCTGTCTGTAAACACAGTTTACTGTACCTTCCAAAAATGTTCAGAAAAGAAATCGTACATGAACTTAATCCAGAAACACTGCTGTCTTCTCTGGACCAAAGCTCATTGAAAATGGTCTGTGGGAATCATGGGCAGAGAGTCGTCCAGACTAAAGAGGAGAGGAACCTCCCAGTGCACATTCTGGGTAATGAGGCTTCACTCAGGAAGTGAACACTGCAGATGTTCACAGTGGTTGGGATGACAGGGAAACAGTATGTTGTGCCAGGACTCTCATTCCACATATCAATCCACTGAGTCCGTGGTTTCATAGTTCAACAACATGACAAACTTGTTGTTTGAGTCCAGCAACATTAAAATATTTATTAACCTTTTTGTGCTTAAACTCAAGCACACTGTGATGTTTCCACTGCTAAGCCACCATCATTCCCAGTTTTTAGTTTTCATCTACAGAATAACAGTAGAACGTATCAATAAAACACAGACATCTGTTTGGAGCAACGATCTGATCAGTCATGCTTTAATTAACAGCAAACTTCTCTGCAGTTAGGGTTATGTTAGGTGCATCGGTTTAGCTGTGCAGAACGTAGCCATACGTATTTGTTGGTACAGAGAAATGATGCACAATGTAATATAATAACACTCAGATCCCAGAGTGTATTCAGTGTGATTGATGTGTGAATTTACAGGCAGCATGTTTAATATTTGCACAGTAAGTAGCTGGAACGAAGGCGAAATAAATGATGTGATTCCTGAGTATCAGGAAGTCAAAATACAGAAATAATGTTTTTTTAATTATTGTGAAAAACCCAATAAGCAGCAGTAGTCTGATACATTTTAGAATATATTTATACATGTCTACAAAAGAAAACACCATGTTTGCTTATTCTGTCAGATAACGTATTTCATTTAATTATTGGCTCATATATTACAATAGAATACTTTCTATTCTTTCTATACTTTCAGATCCAGGGGAGGTTCGGACCTAGTGCTTCATTTCAAACCAGTTCTGGGACAGTTCTTTAACAGAACCAGCACTAGCACCAGCAAGTTCTTGCTGCTGCTATAAACTGCATAATTTGCATCACATGCACACTTGCACTTTACAGTAGATGTCACTTTATCACTTTATCACTGGTAACACACCACAATAACTCTAATAATAACAAATTCCATTGCTGTATATTTTATTTTCATTTGTTGTATATCTCATTCATACCTGTATATTTAATTTTTTTTTTATCTGGCATATTATATAAATGTTTTTCTTCTCTTTTTAACTCGTACCTAGGATCAGTCATAAAAAGCATTTCCCTGCATGTCGCACTGCGTATGATGGTGTGTGACAAACAAAATTTGAATTTGAATTTGATAGGGCTAAGTATTTGACATTTATTTTATTTTATGAAATGAAATGAATGAAGCTGTTTGAATTAAAATATGAACTAATTTTTTATTCATCCCTGATCTGAAACTGTGTGATGTTTTAGATTTAGAAAACATCATAAACATCATTGTTTTTTCTGGACGGACAGATGGATGGATGGATGGATGGATGGATGGATGGATGGAGGTCAGAGTCCAGCTGTCAGTGTGATGTTAATGTTGGAGACAGAAATAAAATCTGTCCTCTGGGTATTTTAACACACTGCACTGCTAATGAGTCTAATGGAGGGGAGAGAGACCTCCACAGGCAGTGAGAGAGAGTGAGAGAGAGGAGGAGGAGGGTGAGTTAAAGAGGAGGAGCAGCAGGGTGGTGGAGTCAGTCAGTTGCTTGGTGGGTTGGAGCTCAGATGGAGGTTTTTCCTCCCGCTGAGGAGAATCTGACGGCATGGCGACGACTTCCTGAGAGAGAGAGAGAGAGAGAGAGAGAGAGAGAGAGAGAAAGAGAGAGACATCCTCCCCTCAGTTTCCACGGTGACGGCATCCCCTCATCCTCCTCCTCCTTTTTCTCCTCCATCATCTTGTCCGGCTGCTGTCCACTCGTCTGCGTCGTCAGGATGGGCGATAAAGGAACCAGGTAGGATTTAATGTGTGTGTGCGCAGCAGTGACAGTCTGACATACAACGTGTGTGTTTTCACACACACTCTGCTGTTTGTGGTTCCTTCATCGTTCTGCTGCTGGTTCCTCACAGAACCTTTAAACACACAGACACAGAAGGAGTGTGTGTGTTGTTGGAACATTACATAACATTCAGCAGCAGTGTGACGTCTCTGTGAGCAACACACACATGATTTCTGTTTTTTTAAGGTGCTATCTTTTAAAATGTATTTTTACTTTTATTTTGGTAGTACAGACAGGAAACAAATAGGCAGCGGTGGGTTGTGGTTTAAAAAGTGATGAGATGTAACTAATTACTCCACAGTAATCAGCTACACTATGAAGTCAGAATGTTTGTACTCATTGACGTGATGCTGATGTGTTCATGGTACAGGTCACTAAGACACACAGTACATACAGTACACGTGTACAGTGGTGGAAGAAGTACTTACTGTCTTTCACAGTAAAAGTACACTTAGCACGATGCAGAAGTATCATCAACAAAATATACATATTGATATATATTTACAGTGTTGATTAATGTTTTATAATCACTGCTACTTTAAGCTGCAGCTGCATGAATTGAACTGTGTGTCATAATGTTTGTTGATATTTTATCAGCTGCAGCGTCAGATGAATGAGTGCAGTCAAAAGTTTTATCCAACTGAAATCCTCAAGCAAGGTACAAGTACCTCTAAATTGTGCTAAAGTGCAGTAGATGTACTCCTGTACTACTATTTCTGTACATAAGGATGCAAAACTCCTCAATAAGAGTCCGAGCTCCTGCTGTGACCCCGAACACAGAGCAGGTGTCAGTCAGAGTCTGAGTGTGTTGATACAGATTAGATGAGTAATCTGGAATAAACTGAAGCGACACAGACATGTCATTTCCAGCCAGTGTTACTGTGACAGAACCACTTCACTGGCGAGCCAACTTTTAACACAGAACCTGGCTCAGGCCACAGAACGTGCATTTTTCTGCTCTGTGGTTGGTTTCATCGCTGTCTGTGCGCTGAGTGTGTTTCTGTGTTTGCAGGCTCAATGATCCGAGTGCGTCGCATCAGGAGAATATTAATGAGCTGGTGTGATGGCTCAGACATACAGAGCAGCTCGGGCTCAACCCTGCTTCTCATTTTCTCTGTCAGCCGAGAAAATTTTACATAAACACGAGAGTGAGCAGCTCAAACACACAATCATCTGTCCTGACTCGCACTAAACCTGCTTCAGTAAATGTTTCTGATGAGGAAACTTTAGTACATCTTTAGATTTCAGCGTAATCTACATGTAGTTAGCATCTGTTTTTGTTCCCTGGAAACTTTCCTAATTACCGTGATGACTGATTTTGAATTAGCCTCTTTGGGCTCAGATTTATGAAGTGGCAGAAAAATGTCTTAAAAATATCACATGAAATTGTATAAAATCAGCAGGTAGATTTTCAGTAAAAGGAAAGTAAAAACCACTTTTCATGTAAATGTGTGACGATCCTATGATTTCCAGTCACATGCTGCTGAGTTGAATTGTGACCATCAGTGGGGGTGTCTTCAGTCTGAGTTTGCTTCGCTTTCTAACTGATAAAAGCAAAAACTCATCGAACACACATCTACAACTCATCAGCTGTATAATGGTTGTGATATTTCTAATGCTCTAACGTTGCTTTACAACAAACAAAGTTTGCCAGGAGTCCATCTATTATCGGCACCTTGTATTCATTTCAGCTTAAAGCCTTTTTATAGTGTTTTTGTTCTGAGGTGCTGCACTAATAAAGCTGCCGACTGGATCAGCAGCTCTCTGAGTTACTGTGCAGTCAGGCTGTGCCAGGCCTTAAAAGTAATTAGAGTCATTTCGAATGTGAGTCGAAAACTGACAGGAAGCAGCAGCAGGGCGAGGTGGAAACGCTGAGTTGGGAATCGAGCAGCAGAATTTTGAACTAACTGCAAACAGGGAACCCAGCAGTGGATATTGGTATGTAGTAGTTTTCTCTCCCTGTGCTCATGTTGGATCTCTTTATACAGTACGTGGACTCAGACCCTCTGGACCTCTGTGTGATTGCCTTGGTGGTCCTCTTAGTAACATCCAGACTTGTGAGGATCAGGTCTGTTCGGGTGTATTTAGGAGAGCAAAGCCAGAATACCTGTGCAACTAAAGCCATTCCCATTATGTTATGTATCTTATATTATATCGGTGTCAGAAACAGGCCCCTTGTGTCCCCAGAAACCGTCCAGATCCTTGTTTCTGTCCTGGCTGAAATTGTAACGTTTTAGTTACCCAAAAGCAAACACTTAGCTGTACGTTAGGATGAGAAAGAGAGAACGAAGAGCTCATACAGAAAGTTGCCAAATAACTGATGTACAAAATCTCAGGGCGAGTTTTTTGGCTGGGATACACGGAGTCCAGGAGGCTGGCATGGAGAGAGGTGAAGCTCTGCGGGTAACACAACAGACTGACGAGGGTGTGGATGAATGAGTCTGCTTAAGAAGCAGAGGTGTATGAGATGAGCGATGATGAGGTGGTGGGAACATGCAGACACACACAGGGCAGACCAGGCAGGGGGAGGGGTGATACCTGAAATGTGAAGGAGACAACAGGTGAGTGGGAAGAAGAGGGAGAGGGAGGAAAGTAATATACTGCAATAAACCATGACAGAAATGTCCCTGGAACAACCTGTTTTGAGCTGTGCTCCCCTCCCCTCCTGTTTGGTGGGGTGTGCTTTGGGGGGGATACGCAAAGCATGATTCGGACGGGGTACAGATTCCGTCTACGTACTTTCAAGAACACTGAAACCACAGCGTATGGATGTAGCCTTCATGTAGCTTCACAGAGAACGTTTAAACTGTCACCACTCTGCACTGTTCAACATTTGGTGTGAAGCTCTCAGCCTGTTCAGAAAAACATGCACCATAGATAAATTTACTGCAGTCATAGTGTTCAGGTTCCAGTGTTGTTCTGTTTTTGCCTTTTCTCCTTCTAGTGTTTCTAAAGACACAATTGATTATTATTTCGAGAGGACAATGGAAAGTGACGAGCAGCTGCAGCTGTCCCGTCCCAGACCTCAGTTCTCAGTCACAGTGTGTTTCTGATGATGGTTCATGTTTGTCATGTGTCAACTGAAATATGAGTCACACATGAAAAAGTCAAACCAAGTCGAGTTTATTTATGTCACTTTTCATACACAACAGAAACTCAAAGTTCCTAACATCCGCATCCAAACCTCTCAACAATAAGACTGTCCTCACACAAGGGAAAACTCCCCCAAAGAACCTTAAACAAGAAAAAATGGAAGAGGAACAACAACAGAGTTTCCTCAGAAGCTGCTGATCTTTTTCAGTTTGTCTTGAACAGAAACTGGTCTCCTGCTGTTGCTCTGCTCCATGTTTATGTCATGAAATTCAGGTCATCAATGTTTGAAAAGAATTAATAATTAAACAAATATAGTGTGTAAAGGATTAACAAGAGACCAGGTACTACTTTAAAAATATATTTGTTTTTATTCAGTTTATTAAAGTTTCTTTCATTGTAAAACATCCAGTTGTTCTGATATTTAGTTTATTCTGATGGGAGGTTTCAGATGATAAACGTCCTAAACGTTAAATCTGGTTCAACTGTGACAGAGTCTTGATGTTTTCTGCTTGATTTGTGATTTCAGATCACAGATGTGCTCTGTGTTAAAATTTAATTGGACTAATTGCACAGGCGATGCTGAGCGAGCTCCCAGGAGTCCTGGCGGTTTCCGCTACAGCAGCGTCCTGATGCTGCTGATTGATATAGGTTCTTTCAGAAGGAAGCTGAAAGCTAATGGAGCCACAGCAGCTAATTTATGACAACATTAACATGGGGAGGGGAGGGGGGTAATGATGCCAAACAGCGTTGGGCAGAAACTCAGAGAGGAAACTGCTGCAGAGAATAATGATGATGGTGAAAATAGTAATGACCAACGCAAAGTCTCTGCTTCTTTATGTCTTTGTGAGGACTTTGGGATCTTAACACTGCTAAATGCAATAGTTCTGACTGGAGACAACTGTGGACATTTTAAAGCAACGTTCAAGGAAAAAATAGTATGTGTTTGGAGACACAGTGGGGACATTAAGAAAAACAAAGACATTAATGTGAAATCAAAGACAGAATGATGTTTCTGAACATTCCTTAAAAAGTAAAATTCCTTTTTTAGAAATACAAACATTTCCGAAATGTTATAAAGGTGAAATCATTTAACAACAAAACAGCCTTTGCATCAGATGACCCAGATTGTAGTGAGCCAAAGTATTGGACCAGATAAAAAAAATTAAACATTATATGCAGTAATCCTGTGATTCTCTGCTTCTACTGCTCCTTCAGCTGCTGTGTTTTGGTGGATTCTCCCTTTAAACCTTCCACTCTCTGATGAAGTCCTGTGTTGAGTTTTTGATCAAAATTAAGCTGCTGCCACCTAGTTCTGATCCATTTCTCTCTAAATGATCAGACTAAATGTTTGTGTTCGTGTCCAAATGTTCGTGTTCGAATGTATCATGACTTCTATCATCAGTAAAGATCAGTGAGCCTGATCCATAAGCAGCCATGCAGCCCAGATCGTGACTCTGCCTCCACCGTGCAGCCCAGACCGTGACTCCGCCTCCACCGTGCAGCCCAGACCGTGACCCCGCCTCCACCGTGCAGCCTAGACCGTGACCCCGCCTCCACCGTGCTTCACATTATCTTGACTCTAAGTTTGGACCATGAGCAGATCCTTTATCTGGATCTCATCATCCATAAAACTTTGTTCCAGAACTTTTGTGGATCATCTCAGAACCTTTCTACTGATTCCATTTCTCCCATAGCTCTGTCATGTGATTTGTCCTTTTTAACAACAAAGAGTCTTCACAGGTAAAACTCAATGTTGTCATGTAAAACTGATTATTGTTTGACACCTGAGTAACATAATCACCTGCCACATGTTCTAATACTTTTTGTCACTCAAAACCTGGGTCATCTGACACAAAAGGTTCTGTCTTCTGTTGTTTATATTGAGTTTCAGTTTAGTTTATTAATAATACATCACATCACAACATGATCTTCTTTAGGCACTTTACAATGTAAGTTTTAAGACGTTACAGGATTGTGTTTCTATGAGAGACAGTGGAGAGGAAAAACCTCCAGCAGGACCATGCTCAGGCTGGGCGGTCATCTGCCTCGACCTGTTGGGATGAGTGGTATTGCGGTACATCAAATAAAAGTTAAAAATCTGAACTTCCATCTTACATCCACTGTTATCAGTGGACAGCACAAACAAATGAATGAGCCTAATTGTTCCAATGTCTTCGGGGAAAGTTCTTTTTTGAAATGGAGACACTTTTCAAACCTGTGGAGCTTTTAAAAGGATGAACCTTCTGGAAAGACGAGGAAGACATTTTGGAAAACAAATCTCTAAAATGTGAGGACACTTTTTTGTTACAGAGGACAGCGGTGGACATTTTAAAAAAGGAAATAGAAATACCCTGAGACAGAATTACTGATAAATACACAGTGTTGTAGCTGCTCTAAAATGTCATGAATCAGCTGCTGCAGCTACATCAACTTTAGCTCAGCTACCGTCCGGCTGATCAGAACCTGGGGTTGTCCTTACTGGGCTATGGTATGATTAGAACTACAGTTCCTCACTGATCTGCCTTTTCTCTGTGTTTATTTTCAGAGTTTTTAAGAAAGCCAGTCCCAATGGAAAGGTGAGTGATTGAGTTCCACCTGCTCGTAGCCTGAAGGGAAAGGATGTAGCTCATATAAAAATGTGTGGATACAACAGCACCCATACGAGTAGATGAACTCCCAGAGTATTAAAATGTTAATAAGGAGCAGCAGTCCGAAAAGTCCGGCTCCTACTGAACCTCATTTGACGCTTTAGCTACTGAGCTGAACGTGTTCTTCCAGGACACATTATGACTCCAGTCTTTTAATTCGAGGACATAATATGTTTACCGTGTGTAATTGGAATTTATTGCTCCACTAACAAGATTTTAAGGCGTAAAGAAAGCTGTGATGTTTGCTGTGTGGGTGTCAAGCAACAGGTGTCTGCCTGCTGCTGGACTCTGGAGCTGAGCTGTGGTTAATGACTAATCGGACCCTCAATGATCTTTCATTACATTTTAACATGATATACATCCTTGCATTATATGATACAGCAGCTTAGATAATCAGCTTATTCTGTCTTAGGTCTTTTCCTTTTGACAGGTGTGTTTTCTAGTCGAGGTTGACGTCACAGTTTTCACACACACTTGTGTTAGTTTTCTGAGGCGTGGCCAATATGTTCAGTAGCATTCAGTAGCTCAGCACCTTATCTGGAAGGTCCGGACTAAGATGTTGCATAAGCTGCAAATCTGGGCTTCGGATTGCTCCATCACAACTAGCTGCTTCCTCATTTATACAAAGTTTAAAGTAAAACTTAGTAAATACAGCATAAAAACTATATATTTGCCTTCTAACATTTAAATTAATGGTGGCTGTTCTAGTCAAAGCTGACAGTTGTGCTTGTCCCTCAGCTCACTGTCTATCTTGGAAAGAGAGATTTTGTGGACCACGTGGACCTGGTGGAGCCTGTTGGTGAGATCACTTTTTACTTATCGAACTTGTTCAGACAGATGTTTTCATGCTGATGTGGGGTTAGCTTTTGGGATTAAAACTGAGGGTGGAAAAAGACACTGCCCCTGCTGTTCTTTTTGTCTTGCAGATGGCGTCGTCCTGATTGACCCAGAGTACCTGAAGGAGAGGAAAGGTAAGAAACTGAGCCATCAACCTGTTGGTTAAATATTCTTACTGATGTCACATGAGCAAAACCAGAAACCTGACCTACTGAGTCAAGAACTAGTTTAGCTTTCAGAGCTTAAGTGCCTTAAACTGTTAAACCTTCATGAAGGTGACAATGTTCAGTCTTTATTCAGACTGTTTCAGAGAGCTGCCGATTCAGCAGGATGATCATTTTAGAGACTTTGGTTTGTGCTGCTGTTGAACTGAATACTAAACAGAGCGGTGGTTAACAAAGTAACAAAACACAACATTTTCCTCCATGATCCACGGTTTAATTTCTCTTCAGCTGGGTTCAGCTCTGGTCACTGACCGGTCCAGTCTAAAACCTTCCGCTGTTTCCTCTGATGAAGTGCTGAGTTGTTTGAGTTGAGTTGAGTGTTTGGATCACGATAAAGCTCCTCCCTCCATCATCAGTAAAGCTCAGTGAGCCTGACCCAGAAGCAGCCGTGCAGCCCAGACCGTGAACCCGCCTCCACTGTTCACACAGCTGTGTAGTTTGGATCATGAGCAGATCCTCCTCCTCCTCCTGCTCCTCCTCCTCACTGTGGTGTTTCCATCACCCTGGTAGAGCTTCATCCTGGGTCTCATCTCACGATGTTTGCATCTTGTGGTCTGGCCTCTGTGCTTCCAGTCATCCAGTCTGGTTCTGATGGTGGACTGTGGAACTGTGACCCTGCTCTGATGTCTCTGATTGTTTTTCCTCACAGCTCAACTGTTCTCGTTTCCTTGGCCGATCGGGTTCTGTGTGTGCTGCTCAGTGCACCTCCGGTTTCTGTTTCAGGACCTTCCTAATTATTGATTTATCCTTTAACAGTCTTCAGGGGTCAAACCCAAGGCTGAAAAGTAAATGTTTTAAAGTTATTTATCACTTATCAAAAACAATCAATCTCACAGGACGAACCTGGGTGACATGTTCCAATACTTTTTCCTCACTCAAACCTCTGACACAAAAGCTTCTGTGATGTACTGTGGTGAACTTAGCATCAGATAAACAGATGAGCCTCTTGTTCCAGAGTTCAAAGGACATTTTAATGTTTTACTTTGAAGTGTCCGTCGTTAGCTTAGCTCAGACTGGAAGCTAAACCGTTCACCTCACATTACCACAATGTTTCCAGATTTGTTTACCAGGATGTGACCTTTGTGTTTTTTCATCAGTGTTTGTGACTCTGACCTGTGCGTTCCGTTATGGTCGTGAAGATTTGGACGTCCTCGGGTTGACGTTCAGGAAGGACCTGTTTGTGGCGAACGTCCAGGCATTTCCTCCCCTGCCTGAGGAGAAGAAAAGTTTGACTCGTCTGCAGGAACGCCTTATCAAAAAACTGGGAGAGCACGCCTACCCGTTCACCTTTGAGGTACTCACATGTTTTGTCATGAGTGATGAAAATATTATTTTTACTATAGAACACCCTGTGATAATACTTACATCCATTTAGACTCAAAGATGAGATGATTAGATTATGGTCACTATGAGCACACACACGAATTCCCAGATAATAGAGTCTTCACCGACTCCAGACCAGAGATAAAACACAGATGGAAGTGAGCCCCTGTATAAGAACTGTAGCTAAGGGATTAATGAAGTAGAAGTAGATTTCTGGTCCAGTTACTTTTGGGTTTAGGTCTGTGGATGGAAATGGTTCCTTCATGGTTCAGTGCGAACAGAGCTTTTATTTCCTTGTCCTGTTCTACACACACACACACACACACACACACACACACATTCGGAGATAAGCGCTTTGGGTTGTTGTGAATCTGTAGTAGAGACAAAGGATGAAACACAGAACCAGGCGTGAATGTCGTCTAAATTATCGGACCTACTATGAATTCTGTCTTTGG
>OMLM01010379.1:0-12614 GCA_900302695.1 Helostoma temminkii | reverse complement strand
CTAAGGGATTAATGAAGTAGAAGTAGATTTCTGGTCCAGTTACTTTTGGGTTTAGGTCTGTGGATGGAAATGGTTCCTTCATGGTTCAGTGCGAACAGAGCTTTTATTTCCTTGTCCTGTTCTACACACACACACACACACCATCCTCAGTCTTGATATTTCATGTTCATGTTTCCAGATTCCTCTGAACCTGCCGTGCTCGGTCACCCTGCAGCCTGGACCAGAGGACACTGGGAAGGTAAAGACGCGTCAGCAGTGTGTGAGGACACACACACACTCACACACACACACACACACACACACATTCGGAGATAAGCGCTTTGGGTTGTTGTGAATCTGTAGTAGAGACAAAGGATGAAACACAGAACCAGGCGTGAATGTCGTCTAAATTATCGGACCTACTATGAATTCTGTCTTTGGCTGGCACTACTAAGGTTGGTGTAGATAATGGCTGTGAGAAACTGCTGGTGTCCTTCTACCGCTGCTCAGTAGAGAGCGTTCTAACATGCTGCATCTGTGCCTGGTTTGCCAGTTGCACAGCTGCAGACAGAAAAGCTCCAGAGAGTCACCACCACAACCCAGAAGATCATTGGCTGCCCTCTCCCATCTCTGGAAGAACTGTATGGTTCCTGCTGCCTAAAAAAAGCAAAAAACATTCTTCAGGACTCATCACACCCAGAACATTCTTTATTTGAACTGCTGCCTTCAGGCAGAAGATACAGGACAATTAGAACAAGAACAAATAGACTAAGAAACAGTTTTTATCCAAGAGCCATCATTGCCTTAAACGCTGCTAAAATTTAAAAGTGACATCTCAGTGCGATGTGATTTACCTTATTTTCAGCTGTGAAATAGTTGGATGTGAATAGATGTGTGGGTGTGTGGGTGTGTGGGTGTAACTTACAGGTGTTTTATTTATTTATTTATTTTATCTAGCAGTTTTTAATTTTATTTTTTACCATTTTATTTTCCTAATCACCGAAATGATTGCATTTCTAATTTCGTTGTACAAGTACAATGACAAAGTTATTCAAAAAGGAGCAGGGCTGTGGGTGGAATTCTGGAGAGAGTTGTGGTTTTCTCCAGGAGCAGGGGAACACAGACTTAAGGTTAATGGGCCCACTGTTTGTCCACAGTCAGTAACACTGAGAGGCTACAGGATACAAGCTAACAAGATGGCAGTAGTCAGGACAATGTGACCTGCTCAGAGGTCAGGAGAACATAACCAGGAGTGGAGGGCACAGGTGAGATCAATGAATGCAGGTGAATGAGAGACAAAACAGGAAATGCTAAAAAAAAATAAAAGTTACCGGAAGTCAAGATGGCGATCGTCAGACCTTACCTCTCTTGTGCAGCATCTCTGGGACTGAACGATTCTTTCTGGACACTACGATTATTTTTAATCTGTGTGAGCTGGTAAGAATAAAATTACTTTTTTTGCTGTCGTGTGATTTCAGGCCTGCGGCGTCGACTTCGAGGTGAAAGCTTTCTGTGCAGAAAATGTTGAAGAAAAGATCCACAAAAGGTAAAAGTGAGTGAGTGTGATGCAGCTCTGGGCAGAAGAGAGAAATGAATTATGAATGAAAGAGAAATAGCTTCTGCACTAGAAGCTTCCTGCAGAGCAAACACTTTACTGCCACAAGTTTCTCCACGATCATAAAATCGATCAACACTTGTGTAGGCGTCTTCAGCCAGCCTCCCAGTGTCACTGTGATTAAATGTGTCAGTGCTGTGTTGCAGGAACTCAGTGCGTCTGGTGATCAGGAAGGTCCAGTACGCGCCAGAGAAACCAGGTCCTCAGCCCACAGCAGAAACCACCAGACAGTTCCTGATGTCGGACAAACCTCTGCACCTGGAGGCCTCTCTGGACAAAGAGGTAACACTTGAGAGTAATTTTATTTCAAGGTAACGACATATTTCACAATATTGTTTATATAAAGTTAGGTATTCCTGAAAATGTACAAAAGGGCTTTTTAAAGTAAATAAACTTAAATATATTTAAATAACTTTATTTTCCCTTTTATTTGTAACTTTATAAATAAGTAAACAACATATGACCATGTACAATGACAATGACTGTCAGGCTCATATGCAGTAAAAGCATAAAGCTGGTCTGGTCTGTTTGTCTGCCTGGCTTAGAAATGTGCTGTAGACTGTAAAGTAGGTGAAAAGTATGAGCCTGGCTCGAATTAATGGTACAGTTCACATATTAACGACATCACTGATCCAAACACTGGAATTAACTCGCTACTAAACTGTAGGTTTGGAGAAAACAAGATTAAGACACTTAGTCCGTATATAATTCCCTATAGTTTTGCTGTTACATTCTGTAATGTCTGAAACATTGCAAAGAGCCTTCAGATGTGGTGATGTGGCGCCATATAAGTTCACTCTGGAACAAACTGCACACAAACAGCAGGTTGTCACAGTCACACACAAACATATTTAATTATTGTAATCACACAGATTAGATTCATTGTGCTGCACCTACTGTCAATGAATTTAGCTTTCTTTACTTTTAGGATAAACAAATGAGCATCTTAACGTGTGTGTCACTGTCACTGAACAAAGTGGGTCACGTTGGAGCCACAGCAACAGATGCTGCAGTTACTTTCACTGAAATGACTGCAACACAGAAAACAGGAAATGCACCGAACTGCTGAACTGAATGCAAGTGGACCTACAAATGGTGTGTGTCACCACAACATTTCTAGAGGCAGAGTTTCTGGAGGAGCTAAGTACACAGCACACAACGTGCATCATATCGGCTGTGTAGATTAGATTAAGCATAAATTAGCCTTTAGATGACATTTGTTAGCGTTGCCTAAAGCTACTCCTCCTCCCAACGTGTCTGTTGAGTTTCCTCTTCTGAATACTGAGGCTCACACAGGCTGTGAATACATCACATGCACCAACTCTCCACGTGCAGCAGGTTCTGTATATTTCTGTTCTGTTAGGAGCAGCATTCTGTCTGCACGAGCTTGTCAAGTTTCAGTGATTTTCATCAGCTGAGCAACACGTTTGGTCATATAGATTAAGCTGAAGAATTATAAAACGTTAACTGGTTTTCTAATATCGATTCAGTCTGCAGTTATAAAGATTAGTTATAAAAGGTTTATTTAATATAATACTGCAGCACTGAGTACACAGAAAATACTTTAAATACTAGTCGAAGGACTGAATAAAAAAAGTTACGCCAATAAATGTAATCTCCTCTTCCAACACAACTAAATGTTATTTTTTATTCTCTAGTGAGAATGTGAGCCTGTTTTATTGTTTATTTAACTTAGGCATGACTGAAATTGAACAATATATTTGAAGAGTTAAGAGTTTCTTCACACTGAGGAACTGAGCTGTAGTTCTGCAGCTACCACAACCAACAGCTCTGGTGGAGCCAGTATGAACCAAGGTCCGTACATGCAGCTGCTCCCAGTGAGTTTAATACTCTATAGTGTCATGACTGTTTTCTTTAACCTGCTAAAAGGAGCTTGATTTGGGGAACATTAACTCAACTGATGCATGCTGGGAGGTTTGTAGGAAGGTTTCTTTATCAACTTAATTTAATGAGTTGAGTGAAATGAAATGAATTCATTCAACTCAAGCTTAAAGACTTCAAGTGAGAACAATTAATGTTGTTCTGACAATAATAAATGTAATAATAATTTTGAGTTGAGTGAGCTTGAAAATATCAAACTGAATTATTTATGTTATTATATATATATATATATATATGTTATATATATAAAAAAATATTATCTGATTTAACAACATTCCCAAGTGAGAATATACAGTCTGCAGCAGAGGAACCTTTCACAGTAATGTTGGAAGAAGCAGTAGGAAAGTGTTAATGAACCTGGATCAAACACTAACAACAAAAAACACTTGAACAGAACAGGAAGTACATTTACTGGTAGCTCACCAGTACATTTACTGGTAGCTCACCAGTACATTTACTAGCTCCAACACCGTGTGTTTTCACCTGAGATTGATAAAGTGACTCTATCACCTGCTGCAGATCTACTACCACGGGGAACCAATCAGCGTCAACGTTCACGTCACCAACAACACCAACAAGACTGTGAAGAAGATGAAGATTTCAGGTGTGTTGAACAGTGTCCACCGTGTCTCAGCTGTGGAGCTGCTGTTTTAAACAGTGTGTATGTTTCCACAGTGCGACAGTACGCAGACATCTGCCTGTTCAACACGGCTCAGTACAAATGTCCAGTGGCCACAGAGGAGTCAGAGTGAGTTTGGTCTTTGTTCTTCTCTCAGTCCAGACAGTCGCAGCTGTCGTCTCTGATTCTGAGAGCTTTCTTGTTTTACATGTCAGTATTTCAAGGGCTGATGGAAATGGATGATTCGAGAACAACCAAGTGTATTTTGCTAGGATTAATATTATTATACCAAACAGCATTGACTCATAAAGCTTAGGTTAAAATGTAGAACCAGCAGAGATTTTGTAGGAAATGTGCAGGGATGTAGTCGAGCCTGAGTCAAAAAAAGGTTCAAGTGTAAATGAGATGGAGACTGAAACACCTCCAGTGTCAGCTCTTAAAGTTACAGTGAAGATATTCTCTCTATTCAGTGACGTCGTAGCTCCCAGTTCAACCTTCTGCAAAGTTTTCACCCTCACTCCTTTTCTGGCCAACAACCGGGAGAAGCGAGGCCTCGCTCTGGATGGAAAGTTGAAGCACGAGGACACGAACCTGGCCTCCAGCACTCTGTGAGTCCAGCAACACTCATGATGTCCTTCACGCGTGTAGGTGTCAGCACTGTCTCCTCAAATCACATTTCTAGATTCATATAATAATTATGTTGTGAGGAAAAGTGTTTTTTTTTAGGGGACGTGAGTCACGAGGAGGTGGTGGGGTGGATGAGGGGGCATAACTAGTCTGGAGTTCAGGGTCAGGTTGTAGGCAAGAAAAACTCTCTATTAACTCGCACAGTGCTGGTCGTGTCTGAACTCAACTGGAGGCAGGAAACACCTCCAGTGTCAGCTCTTAAAGTTACAGTGAAGATATTCTCTCTGTTCAGTGACGTTGTAGCTCCCAGTTCAACCTTCTGCAAATTGCAATCTAGTTTAGGAGGCTGGACTGGTTGCAGTAGCAGAGGAAAGGGTCCAGCTGATCAGGCTGTTTTCTGTCCTGAACAGGTTAAGAGACGGAGCCAACAAGGAAATTCTCGGTATCATCGTGTCTTACAAAGTCAAGGTGAAGCTGGTGGTGTCACGCGGCGGGTCAGTACACTTCATTTAACCTGAGATCAGCTGAGAGGAGCATAGAGTCTAACGTCAGTTATATATGTGTCTTCATATGTGACTGTGAAGGCTTTATACAAATAGATTTACCATCTCTAGAAAAACAGAGCTCATCTTCCTTTATATTTTCATCCTTCACATCATTTCATATGAGAAGATCTTTTGTTTCAAAGAAGAACATGTGCCTCCTCCATCCATTAGTTTAGACACTTGGATTCAGTAAACATTTCCTCACAGTGTCAGTGGTACAGTGTTATAGAGATGGACAGGAAAGCGATGAGCCGACACGTCGATAGAAACCAGTAGAAAGTCTGAGAAGCTTAATGTGTTAAATGTTTATTGATTTCAGGCTCCTGGGAGACCTGGCAGCGAGGTAACCGTTCGAGTTCTGTCACATCATTGAGACCATCAGTGGGTTAGAAAGGCCACCTGAACACTGATCATGGGAGCCATAAGCTAATCACAAATAAATATCTTTAATAAACCGTTCGGATTTTCTGACATGCACTAACAGAATCTGTTTTTCAGTGACGTGTCTGTGGAACTGCCGTTCACATTAATGCACCCGAAGCCGTTGGAAGAGTCCATCTACAGAGACGGTGAGTTCTGTCCACACTGTTAACTGTTAACGAAGCAAAGCTTCATTTAATTCATTCGTTTATTTAAAGGTTATTAAATGTTTAATGTGATGTTATTATGTATCTGTCAAAGGAAGAGATACAGAGATTTTCAAAATGTTAACATCAAATGTAATTAAGTATTTTACATAAGTGCAACATCATCATCGTCCTGTCTGGTGATAGAGTGAGACGGTGTGATGGAAACACCAAATCCAGTCTACACATATACACAGTCTAACCGTGTGCACTCTCTCTTTCAGCTCCAGATGAAACTCCAGTCGACACAAACCTGATTGAGTTTGACACAACGTAAGCAGCCGTCTCTCCTCTCTCTGTCTGTTTTCCTCTTTCCCTCCACCTCCAGCTGCTGCTTCTCTTCTCTGATGTGATTGGCTGCTTTATGGCCTTGTCAATAAGCCTGAAAGAGGAGAGGGTTCCCCCTGCGCCTGCTGAAGCATTAACTGTGATGGACTAAGGAGTCTCAGCCTTAATGCGTGTTAATGCCCGCTGCTGTGTGAGCTGCAGGAAATGGGCTATAAACCGGAGCCTCGGCCTGCTGCCAGCAGAGCTTCTAAAGATGGTTCTCGTGAGCCAAACTGAAAGCAGCTCTGCGTCATTATTTCACACTCATTTAACCATAAAATAAAAGTATTCAGCAGCTGCAACTGTTAAAAAAACAAAAAACAACAGAATAAAGCCCAAAGCACCAGATTAACAGGAATATTCCCACTGGATCCTTTCTTCATCACAGTAGAGACGGACACAGGCCTGTAGGAGTGTTGATGCAAATCTACTGATAAATGCGCCATTAAACAACTGGCTCCATGTGTCCAGTGTCACCAGTTACCTCTGCTCAAAATAAACTGGTTTATGTGTCCACAGTGATGAAGGAACGTGTCAGTGACTCGCTGATGTGTTTACCACATTCAGTGCAGCTCGTTTGGGTCATTCTGTTTTCTGGACCTTTGTACTCAGCGAAGTGCAGACGTGACGCTGGTGTCCACCGACTGTGGGGAACACGGAGTCGACTAATCTGATCTGGACACTCGATTCCTCTTCCTGTTCCCACCACCACTAAATCACTACTCAGTGGAGTAAAAACTACTAAACTATTATTTCACTCATGTAAAAGTACTGTTACTATGGTGAAAGTAAAAGTAAAGTATTTAAGTACAAATAAATGACTTGGTCAACAATCTACTGAAATAAAAGTAAAAAAATTCTATTTTGACTAAACGTTATTTTTGGTCCTCTGGGACCATGAAGCCACAGGAAGGGCAGGGACAATTTACTGACTAGAAAAACATGGACGAGGAGGAGGAGGAT
This sequence comes from Helostoma temminkii, assembly GCA_900302695.1. Lineage (NCBI taxonomy): Eukaryota > Metazoa > Chordata > Actinopteri > Anabantiformes > Helostomatidae > Helostoma > Helostoma temminkii. The sequence goes on along the minus strand of OMLM01010379.1, from coordinate 5,411 downwards.
GATGATGAATCAACACAGAGAGCACAGCTCCTCAAACTGTTATGTGATGTTTGCTAATTTAACATTTGAATATGATCTAATGACGGAGCTAGGTTAGGGCCACGATGCACCAAGCTGACATCAAACAACTAGGGACGACTCGATTGGATTGAGTGTCGTGTGGCAACAGGTGGCGCTAGTCTGTATTCATCAATCATTAATGGAAAGCAGAAGAAGATGGGGACTGCAGATGCACAACCAGTAAAAAAAGCAGCACATGGCAGCGTTTACTATTTTCACACCACTTCAGGCAGTTTCTGTCTCTTTCTAGTCCTGAACATGTCTGATTAGAGGCTGTGAAGGGCACTGGGCTTTGTTTCAGCTCTCATTCAGTCAACAGCTAATCTGCTGATCAGCTGATCCGGCAGCTAACAGAGGTCTGACTAGCACCAGCAGTGCAGGACATAGCACACAGACAGACAGTCACTGACAGTGTCCTGGCCTCAGAAGATCACATCATTTTATTCACTGAGAATTTTTTTACTCTTTAAATGAGCTGATTTAAAGCTGCAGTAACATTAAGTGTAAATGGGACCAGACGTGTCTGTTCTAGTCCACTTTCTGGGTCACATACAGACCTCCTGTTCTTTTACTGGTTTTATTTTGTGCTACCCACCTAGTGAAACTTCTCAACTGCTGCAGCTACACACCAGACAGACTGCGTTGCTGCCTAAGCTCAGCTGCTATCGTTACTACAGCGCCAGAGTAGAAACAACATTAGACATCAGTGAAAACTCTGAATCCTTGGTCTCTAAACTCAGACACTGTGCAGAGCTGTGCTGCAGTAGAGAAGGAGGAGGGACGCGTGTGCAGGAGGAATATTATCACACACTGGAGACTACTCCAGTTACTACTGGTGGCCTTGCAGGATAAAGTCTGGGTAACCTCTGGACGTCTGACTCAGACATTTGCTTTTTCACCCACACCTCACTCAGGTAACATCTATAAATGTTCGGGGCTCCAGTGTCTAAAAGCAGCTGATGTTGCTGTCGTGCTGCTAAACAAATGTCACTTTTCAGCTAACAGCTAATGCTAGCTAGGAGACCGACTGTGGAGGTATACATCATGAGTGACGCAGCTGCAGAAACAGGACGGGAAGGGCAAGGAGCAAAGCTGTGGCTGTAGTCTTTATTTTTGTTGGAAGAAAGTATCTGAGATTATTTAAATTTTAGCAAATGAAAATACTTAAACTTATACTAACCCTAACCCTAAAATAAACATACTTAAATTAGATAACAAGAGTAAATATGGTTCTTTCATCCCTGCCTATTCTCACCTCATGCTTTTGTCCAACTTTGAACTCGATGTGGATTGTTTTATGTTAGTTTTGTTATGAATTTACTTCATAGCCCTCTCCTTTCCTTCCCTTTTTTCCTCCCTCCTTCCCTCCCTCCCCTTTACCTTAGCGATGATGACATAATCTTTGAAGACTTTGCCCGCCAGAGGCTGATCGGGGCGAAGGATGATAAGGATGAAGATGAAGAGCCAGTGGACTCGCCCAAACTTAACGACAGATAAAAGCGTCAGCTCGCCACTGCTGCTGTTCGTAGTGCGGTGCTAACCGAGGTCACCTATAGGTCAATCCACAGTCTGGACACCCTTTAAACACTTGGTGGTGCAGTGTTTGTGTACTCGTTCATGTTCGTCCTCTCTCTGCGTCCTGCCAGGGTGTAAAAAGCTAGAGTACCACAGCCTAGACGTCAGTTGTGTTTTCAGACGGAGCAGCTCCCCACTCCTTCACCAGCCATCTGAAGCGTTGAATCAGTGGCCGCGGTATCTGTGACGGCTGGTAGCATGCCTGCACTTTGATTAGATTAGATGTGATGTATCATACCAGAGAGTCTTCATAAACTACAGCACTGCCAACTTTGGATGATGTGGAACAGTTCACCACCGGAACCATAAGGTGAACTTCGGCTTATGGAGGTTTTAGTTAATGAACTGTCCACAGTCAAAACTGCAAGAAGCACATGAGAAAAGCGAACTACACTGTCCCTATCTTCCGAGAGAACCTTTAACTGTTAGGAGAGAAATTGGTGGACCAGTGTGCATGAAATACATCATTATGTTCCACAGTTAGTACTGTTATGAATGATTAACTTTCACAGAGGGTAGCCCTCATTTTTACAGGTACTGTTTCATCTTGATTCTTTACTAAAGCATCAACAGTGTTTAGAATGAATCTTTCTGTAGAGAGACAACCAACAAGGCAAACACGATATACAACTTAAGTTAGCGCTAGCATGAGTCCATCCACTCTGCTGCACACAGCCCTTATACTCTGCTTCCCCCTTCTACCATCTGCGCAGCCCTTCCATTTCAGTAAGAAGCTGAAAAACTTACACATCATCAGAACCAATTTGACTCTCTCTAATTGGTTAAGTCAAGCCTCACCCTTTTTTTCCAACAGGTGCGCCTTTGTTTAGTCCATATTCTCACTCAGGCTGCTTAGTGACTCTGACTCTCCACAATAAGATTTGAAATTTATTCTGCTAAGTAAACGCCTGACTCTAACACAGACTGATTAAGAAGGTATTTAGGACTCACTAGTAAGACCCAGATATTGTAACGACACTAGAATTGAAACATATTAAACATTATTCAAAAAATCATCAACAAAAATACCAACACACCTGTCTTGTCCAGATGCTGAATCCAAATTACTCAAATTCTTTGCAGCACCTTTCACCTTTCTTACTCTTTAGGTAATTATTTGATCCAAATTTCTGAAAGCAGCTGTTGCTGAAAACATCTGACAAACCCAGAGCTAAATAGAAAAGAAAACTGCATGATGTGAAAAAGATCACACACATTTTCTACAGCCAGTTCTCTAATCTGTGACGAACAGGCATCCTGGAACAACAGAGTGAGTTTAAGACACTTTCTACCTAAATGGACATTAACACATGATGCAACCCTGCCTCCAGAAAATGATGCTTCTGAACTAAACTTCAGGGACAAGTCAATGTAATGTCACTGCAACCAGATTAAGTTTTTTATTAACATAATGAGGATAAAAACATAAATGATAATGAACAAATCAATTAAATGTTTGCAGATAAAAGATTTTATAATATCTGATCTGGCAGTGAAACATCCAGTTTTATTCCAGCGTTGTTAAAGTGTTTGATGATTGGGTTCAGTCACTCACAGCTCTGGGTTAAGGTCAGGGAAAGATTGTGATAATGTGTTGCTCTAACCCCAACCAAAGTGCTTTCCATCAATAAATGTAGTACTTGTTTCATTCAAAAACTATGATTCTAATGATATTTTTACATTTGCTACAAAAAGTTGTAATTTTTAGGAGAGAGGGTTGCATGATGAGAATTTTGTCAAGTACAAAACAGATCTTACTGCAGGGTATCTTTCACAGAAACAAGGTAAATGTTGAATCAGAAAACACATGATCAGCAGCATTAATTAGTGGAGTAGTAGAAAATAAACAGAGTTGTTGAAAGTGATTCCATTAATAATCTTTCTCTGCCAATGTAATGGACCTGTCCAGGTTGTGCCCTGCCTTTTGCCCGATGATAGCTGGGATAGGTGATAAGAGTATGTGGCTCATAGATTGACTTCAGGTTCACAGGGATGTTTGACATTGCAGAACAACCAGACAGAAATCAAACAGTTTATAAAAACATCTTTTTTCATCAGGAATGATCTCAAGTCATTATTTTCTTTGCTTTTATTTATATTAATAAAAAATCTGTTGGATGAGATTAAAACATGTAATTGATGTAAACAGATGTCTTATTATTTTATAGTTATATAATCACTTGGCTTTTATTTTGACAGGGCTACAGGAAGACCCTTGTATATTCCAGTGCATCTTTAATAAAAGGACATTTGTGGCAGTGTGGGTGTGAGTTTGGCTTCAAACTAATACTACAGTAAACTATGAGGTGTAGTGCTGGACTCCAGTTAAAACACTTATTGTTTAAAGTTAAACATTTGAATATGAATTTCTTAAATATGGTTGTTCTTGTTTGGGATTTTTTCATAGCCCGTCTGTGCTCTGTAAAGGAGATGGTGTTTGTAGGTGGTCTAAAGCACACAATGGCTCTGATGTTTCTGTCCTTTCAGGGTCTGATTCACTCAGATGTTAAGTCCTTTACTATAGCTGAAGAACAGACTTTCTTCTGTGGAGTGTTTAGTGTCTGTGGCCCAAAAGTTTATCAGAGTGAACAATGAATTCTCCTGCACACTAAGCATGTGTTTTTTGCCCTATAAGATCTACGGACTCTGGTTTCCTGCACTCGGGACGCACTGAATAACTTGACTTATGCAGTTGCTGCTTTCCTAAGAGGAGGCATCTTTCCATGTAGCATTTCTTCTTGTAATCCCTTATAAGTACAACTAATGTTTATTTCTTCAAGTATACTTCAATTATAGTTTGTATACTTATGTCTATGTACTTTTAGTATACTTGCAAGTATACTATTGTAATACTTCTTGAGTCTAAATTGGCCACATTTTAGTTTATAGAAGTAAACTTGAAGTATAATACAAATAGACTTTTATTTATACTGTTAGTTTATTGGTGATGTAATAATAGTATACTTAATAATATACTTTATCCAACTTCTCAGTTGATTAAAGCCACTTCTGAAACTTCCTCTATGTTGATGAACTGAAACACAGCTGTGTCACAGACACAGACACACAGTGTCTGCTTCCTGAACATGAACTGGAAGCTGGTTCCACAGGAGAGGAGCTTAATAGCTAAAGGCTCTGCCTCCCATTCTACATTTGGAAACTCTGGGAACCACAAGTAGACCTGCACTCTGAGAACGAAGTGTTCTGCTGGGATGATATGTTACTATGAGGTCTTTAAGGTATGAACGAGCTTGATCATTAACTGCTTTACATGTGAGAAGAAGAATTTTAAATTCTATCCTGGATTTTACAGGGAGCCAATGGAGGGAAGCTAATGTAGGAGAAATATGATCTCTCTTACTAATTCCAGTCAGAACTCTGGCTGCAGCATTTTGAATCAGCTGGAGGCTTTTTAGGGAGCCACAGGGACATCCTATTAGAAGGGAATTACAGTAGTCCAATCTAGAAGTAACAAAAGCATGGACTAATTTTTCAGCATCACTTTGAGACAAGATGCTTCTAATTTTAGAGATATTCCTCAGGTGGAAGAAGGCAGTTCTGGAGATTTCTTTTATATATGGGTTAAAGGAGATACCCTGGTCAAAGATGACTCCAAGATTCCTCACAGTAGTGCTAGAAGCCAGAGTTATGTCATCTAAAGTAAGTATATGATTAGACATTGTGTCTCTGAGGTTTTTGGGCCCAAATAGAATAACCTCTGTCTGTCTGAAGTAAGAAGTAGAAAGTTGCAGGATTTTTGGTTATTGTTTATTGAT
>OMLM01010378.1:20476-49117 GCA_900302695.1 Helostoma temminkii | reverse complement strand
CCTCTTTTCAATGTTTTAAAATTTCAAGATTTAGTGGGGGGAAAAAAAGTGTATATATAAAGTTAAAAAAAACATTGGCACAAAGTATCCAGTTTAAAGTGAGGAAGTAAATGAGATGAGACGAATGTAAAATCTATATTGTTATGGAGTACCTCAGTTATTTAAAGTATAAATATTAACCTAGCATGAGCGGTAGGCAAAATAAGCTGCAGTAGATGATCATGAATTGCAGCTGTCTATGAACAGGATCTCAATGATTGTCTTATAGTTGGTAAATAGTAACTGATGCACTGAACTGTCACCACATACACGATTCCCAGTATCTTTTGAAGGAACCATCTCAGGTGAAAATGCATGATGATATTGATCCCCTACAGCCATTATCTTAAAAACAGCTATGCTAATGGCCTTGGAAGTCTCTTCAAGATTTAATCAATTCACGAGAATGGAGTATTCCATATCTATTTCTACTTCACACTTTCCTGCAGGAGTGCTCCAGCTTTGCTCAGCCCCTATAATGAAAGCCCCCCTAGCACCCTCTCAAGAAATCATTACAGGCTCCCTCTACCTCTAGGGTCAGTAAACTAATAGTCATTCGCCTGTGTGACAGGAAATCTTTCCCAAGTTGCCATTGGGTGCTGGCGAGGTTGTGTTTAAGGTTGGAGTTGAGTCCAGCAAGAGATGACTGTTTATTGATGGATGCATTCTCATGATTAAATGTGTATCACATGGAAAGTATTTCATAACAGATTCAAAGAATGGAGATTATATATATAACCTAATAATTGACTGTCTGACACTGGCAAGCAGCAAATAGTTGTTGTTCTGCTCTTGCCAAATAGGCAGACACAACAAAGAGCAACTTTATAAATAGTAGAATAAGCTTACTGGCAAAGAAACTCACTCCATCATCCACTTGTACTTGTGCCTGTGCATGGCCTGCAGTGTTTATTTTATGATCACAATAGTTCCTGCCCACTGTTGGCTGAGAATCTGTGGTGGTTTTCTCAGAGGGATGGCACAATTCTACACGAAGGCACAAAGGCCCCAGGGTCTTTTTGGAGTATTTTAATACTTGGCACTGCAGTTTTCAGAACATGTATGAAAGGGAGTTTATAAATGAAGTACTGTAAGGAAAGAGGATAACCACAAACTAACCTCAATGTCTCCCAATGATATATCTGAATGGAGATGCAATTAAGTGGATTTTAAAAAAAATCAAGCAAGTCAGCTCAATTCAGTGATTTTTGAAAAACCAGTAGCCATTGTCCTTGGCTTTCTGAACTGTGGCCATTCTAAGAAAAGCTGAGTATTAATCAATGTTCAAACTCTTCACATTGAAGACACATAGGACCTGCTGCACTTGTCTCACATACTGTAACACACCAGACTGTTTTGTATGTTCACAGGGCAGAACAGTTGCCCTCTATATAAAATAGCATCTTCAGGTAACTGTATCCTTCCTATTTCTATTTTTCACCCCTACTTCAAACAACATGCGTATACCACAGGGGAGGTTATATTTGTTTGCTTTCCAGACAATAGTCTCAGCATCACTAGGCTGCAGAGACTGAGGTTTTACCTCCTGTGTGGTATTTTCCACAAAAGCGAAGAAAAAACGTGTCCAAAAAGCAAGCAGAGCACAGAGAGGGATCTCTAGAAATAATTGCTAAGGAGCGTGAAGAGTAGCTGCTCATCATTCACAGTGCAAGTGTGTAATGTTTCCCAGACATTGAGTCATCAATTACCGCAATACCTTAATTTGAGATGTTTAGGACTCCTGCTGATTGTCTGAGAGTCGGGGAGGGAGCCCTGTCTTAGAGGTCTGCAGGGGGCTTGGCTGACTGGGGAGAAATTTCTGCCTGACACAAAGCACATTTAAGTGCAATGGTTTCATCTGGGATGGACAGAACAATCTCATCCACTGCTTTGATTAGAATTCAGATCCTTGACTTAACTGTGCAAGCAACCTTTTGACAGCTATGTTATTGCATCCTATGGTGCTATGGTACAGTAGCACACACACTGTAATTTTTCACAAACACACACAGAATCACTCATGCACAGTTGGGCACACCTCTTTCAGTGCGGAATGATGTCAAAATGAGTCAATTGCGTAGCGCCGGAGATTGAAAAGCCCAAGGTAAAGAGTGGAGACTCCAAATAATCTCAATTATTGATTCTGTTGAGGCCTAAGGCTCTTGATGGACACTTACGTGAAAGCACAGTGATGGGTGGCATATCTGGATGACTGATCGCTGTACTTCTGCTTACGGTAAAGGCTGCTGAACGTCCATAAATAAAATCTCACCTTTATCGCTGCAGTGGATGTGAAGACATGACGACCAAGTGGACATACTTTATTTTACAGTGTAGCACTCAGTTTTGCCAAATAAATTTACATAAGGCATAAGGAGAGGGTTGGCAAGTTATTGCTGTGCCAACAAAACAATATGCTTTTGACATATTAGGTTTCTTCTGATCCCACAAGAGCATTTAACCTTATGATATAAACATTAAATTAACCTATATGATGCAGTTACGCATACACAATCAGTTAACACGATGTAGTTTGTGAGCATATACTAATAAATCTAGTATTACCATGTGTTGTACCAAAGTGGTAATATGTTTTTGGCACAAGGTGACTTGAGTGAAAATAATTGCAAATCCCTTAATCAAACTAGATTCAAATTAAATGTGTGGGGGGAAAAAATGAACACGCTAAAATAATTTCACGGCCACGAAGAAGAGAGACTTGATTAAATCTTTGTAAACAGAAGGAAAAGTGAAACGAGGTGATGGGATTTAACACTATTCAGTATAATAGAGTGATATAATGCTGCAGAGCAGTAGCACATGTGAAGGGTGGCTCGGAGTGTGTGGTCTAACATGTCTATATACAGTTGATCAACAAGTTAACCGTTATGAAAATGATTTTTCACCTCACTCTGTTGATCCCTTTTTTGTTGTCATATGCACCTGAGCCAGGTAGTGTCACTGTCATCACTTAATATGCCACGAGTATATTGTGCATCTCTTCATTTAGCCCCTCTAATTCAGTTATTATACCTGTGAGTGGTTGGTGGCTGCATGCCCCGAATGCTCATTTTCTGCACAGTAGCCTCTGTGTACTCAAAGGGTCCAGCTCCTCTTTTCCTCTGAAAGTGGACTCCTTGGAGCGTAATTTGATTATTCCAAAGCAGGTGTTTTCAGCTGAATGCAGATAAGAAGACTCGGTGCTTCTGACACTAAAGTTAGATGTGCTTAAAGTCGTGAAAGGCTTTTTTTTTTTTTTTTTTTTTTTAAATCTAATCTGTGAGTGAAGATGGGATTGACTTTGAAAAGCTGTGCTAGAATTCACAAGGCATAGTTTCAGTCAGAATGAAATGTTACAGACGTCCTGAGAATGGGAAGTAAGTAATCTGCAGTATAGCTGGTGTAATCACTGTGATGCAGATTGATTCACAGAATAATAAAGTGCTAATAGTCATTGGCTAACGTCTGTCTATATCCCCGTGGCTGCTAGTTGCTCAAATGTAAAGATGGATTCAATGCAGCACAGTGCTTGACAGAGCTGTGCCTTGGCAGATTTTAAAGAGATGCAAGTTTTGATGTCATAACAAGTTGCAGTGGGACTTCTGATGTAACAATCAAATGTATTGGTTCACAGCAGAGTCAGCTCAGCATTGCTGGAGGGTACATTTTCTATAGTTTGTGTCCTTATTTTCCTTTTTTGCTCATCTGCTGCTCACACTGCGGAATGGGGACAAGGTTGCATCTGTGATTCCATGTTTCTCAGCAAATCAGATTCTGTCAAACCTCTGATATCCTCACGGATTGTTCCCTCTAATCCCACTCTACACCGCAAGAATGGGCTTAGCCACTAATAATATTGCTGATGTACACTGTGTGCAAACAAAAGGAATAATCTCAAGCCTGTAATTGAGCCATCAGACCCCGTGCACTCTGATTCTCCACTGAAAATACTATTTTATTAGCATCGCACTGTGTAAACAGAGGCTACATTGTCTGGTACATTTTAACTACATGAATATTGATGTCCTTGAAACTGTCATTCCCATGTAGTGAAGACCAGTAATGTAATTAGCTTTGTCATGATAGAAAAAGTAGATAAATTAAACATGGTTTAAAGTGTAGTTTTGTGGCTTATTTACGCAACAGCTTAGATCAACTTGCCAGCACCACTTGACATGCCATGGTGTGATAATCAGTGCTGAACACCCTCCAACAGAGTAGAAAAGCTACATAGCCTTTCAAATGCAGATGAACTAAAATAACTCTGTTACAAATGGGGTCAGTACATTCAGAGAGAAGTGTAGCCTGACATGAACCAGTCTTTTAATTGACGGTTCCCATTTCATGCTACGAGCCACAACAGAAAAGACAACAGCCACGCTGCCGAACTGTCTGCGGTGCTTTTGACTTTAACAGCGGGCTCGTTTCTCGCAACTCCTTTTGTTGAAACTGCTGCTGATTGACGTTCCATCACACTTAACGAGCGGTTCGTGTCATGTGCATTTGTAGAAGGATTTCTACCAATAACATCAGCAAATAAAGCTCCATCTGTTCTGTGAATCTGTCAACAATTTGTATATCACCTGCAGAAATCCAAAATGTGAAAACTAGGAACATGCCTACAATGTAGCTTAAAGTAACTATACACTTACCTTCAGTGGGAAACTTTGGAGTAGAGATGCAGAGAGTTTAATCCAAATGTTCACTGAATCAAACTGTCCTCCCACCTTTATGCAAGAGCGGAGTGTCTTCTCTCCTGCCTTCTCTCCTCTTTTAATTCCCTCTCTCACCCTGCTTCCCTCTTTGGTGCCTTTCTTTCATTATCCTGCTCTCTGCGTATAGTTTGAGCCGGCGCTGGAACAAAGCGGATGCTTGTGATTATACGTGCCGCACGAGGCACAGAGACGGCAGCTTCAGAATAGCTGAAGAATACACAGGAGCTCTTCCAAAGTGTGAGAGTGTGTGTCCGCGCGGAATGACGACTGAGAGAGAGAGCGAGCGAGCGAGCGGTGAAGTGAAAAAGAAGCTTGTGCATCAGAGTAAGTGTGTGAAAGGAGGAATGGGGAGGGAGAGTGCTGCTGGCTCAGTGGCGAACGACAGTCGTGATTGCATTGGTCTAAGGCAGTAGCGCAATCCCCCCCCTCCCTCTCCAAGCACTGGGGATCTTCATCATCAAGCAGATTAGAGCCAGCGAGCAAGCACCCCCCCAATGACACACACGCAGCCAGTGGTGTGTGCTGTGGCCACTGGGGACATTCTAATCAGGCACACATGCCTCTTTTGTCCAGAGCTGCTGCTTGTGGATCCTTCAATGTTCAGCTAAAATAGGAGAAGTTCTCCCTCTTCGCAGTGATAATCAAGTTAACTAATCTTTTCTTGGAAAGGATGAAGGGAGAAAATAATTCTGAAGGAGCGAAGGGTGCAGTCGTTCAGGGGTCTTTTATTCCTGTTTGACTGGCAGCTGAGCTAGCAAGGGAAATGGGGATGTAGTGTAAACAAACTGGTTCTGTTAACTGTGACTTGCAAGCCTAATCGCAGGGAGTAGCAAGGAAAGCTGATGTAATGTTATCTACTTAGTATTGAAAGTGATCTGAAACTGGAGACTGGCCAGTAAGTTTTAAAGCTGTTTAAGCTGCTACAGTTGACTACCTACCAGTTCTGCAGCCTACCTAATGACATTAACAAGTGCATTCCTTCAAGGGGATGGATTTAACCTTGTCAGCTAAGTTGACGCGTGAGAAGATGAACAATTGATATTTCAATTCCTGTTATAAAATAATCACAACAGCTAATGTTTGTCTTGTTTCCATGACACGGGCATGACATCGGGGGGGGGTAACCTACTCATAGGTTAAACTCATACTCATGTCTGTATTGGTTAAAATAAAAAAAAAAAAGATCCATCTCTTCATATGCAAGTTGGGTAGATACCCAGTGGCAACCCTGCTGGCAGGTAAACACAGTGTGTCTTTCTTAGTTTAATTTAAATTAAATATTTTTAAAATTTTCTGACCTGGAGGGAAAGCCACAAGGCGTGTAATTTACACGTGGCAAAGAAAACACTTGAGTCTCATCTCGACTCAGATGAAGTCGAAGGTGGAGCGATGGTGTGTGAGTGCATTCATGCATTTCTGTGTTTGAATATGAGCTACACTTTGGTAAATCACCATCTGTGCAAGTCAATTTAAAAGGTTTTAGTTGGTGTCAATGATGCAATTCATATCAAGGTTATAAATGTATACTGATACTCAAATGTACACTTGCATTCAGTCTGTACTACGAGGATTAATGTGAGATTATTCAGCCAGTGGTCATTGTTAAGCAATGGGTGACTATTGCATGAAGTGAAGCATGTATGTGCATGTGGAGAGATTTATTGTTGGGGTTGTGAAATCACTGTTTACACGTGTTCAGCCTTTTTAAAGAAGTAATAAAGTACATGGGTAAGGGGGGGGTTTGGCCCAGGGTGCGTTAGGAGCTGGGGAAAACCAGTTGGAAGAGGAGGCATCAGCTGTTGTTGCTAATTCCCATAACCTCCCAGAGAGGAAATCTAATAAAAAAGATGTCACCACAGAGAAAGAATTAAATCATCAGAACTTTCTCTGAAGTCTGGCAGTTGTCGCGAACGACGACTAAATTCTCCTATTTTCATGTTTTGCATGATTTAATGCCCTGCTACTTGGTTTGCTTGGTCATGCAGACCACAGATGTCATCTTACCTCTCTCTGGCATACTGAGGAGCTACCACCAGCTTTAACCTTTAAATTAGACATTGATATTGGGGGGGTGGGGATCAAAGGTGGCACACATCACTCTATGGAAAAGGTTATTGAGGCATTAGCATTTAGTCTTCTCTATATTTCATTTTGACTGGCGTGAACATGGACAAGGCTCTCAAACAAACGCACTTCCCTTTCTTTTCATTCCCTCTACTTAAAATGACACTTTTTGTTAAAGTGAAACCGTCATTTTTAATTTGAGCACGGCGATAGTTTGGTTTTATAGAATTACTTGTCAAAATCCATTATTCTGTTTCTCAAGATTTGAATTTCAAGACAGACGCCAGTTACCATCAGAATGTGAAATAATAGCTGTTTGCTTGACAGCAAAAACCACTTCTTTTAAATGACAAATTGAAATCATGGTTGAATTTCACAGTAAAGACTTCCCCATTTGCTCCAATTTGCCAATCATCCCTTTTCCTGTTTGTCTTCTAAAATGGCAGGAGATGGTTTAAAATAAGTCAGGAAGTAAAAAGTTAAACTGAATGGAAATCACGTCTTGTGTCTCCACTCTTCAGTGGTAACCAATATAAAGAGGAAGCAATTTAGGCAAAAAGGAACGCTGAAGCACGTGGAAATGAAGGAAAAAAAAAATCTCAAAAGCTGTAAGCTGTATTTGAATGTAGTTATGCAGAATTTTATTCACTCAGCAGTCCTGGCTGACAACCATGCTCCCAGATCAACCCTGTCCAGATGGCATGGCACGGCCCTAGAGGACTCCATTTTTAATCCTCTTGGCACAAGCTCCGCTAAGCAAGAGGTGGAACGGATGCTCGGAGTCGGGCGTCAATCAGGGCATTTCACACAAGTGTCCCACACAAGTACACATATAGGGAAGATAACATTCAGTCCATACAAGGAACTGACTGACATTTAATTGAAGGTCATGATGTGTTGGTACTGGCCAGTCATGTAGTCTCTTGCTGATATGCTGAGAAATATAAATACAGAAATCACAAAATCAGCCCTCGACAGTTGTCTGCTTGATAAATTTGTTCCTGATAAATGGCAAAATGCACAGGATGCAGCCATAGAAGCTGATTAAAATAATGCAATATTGCTAATGAAAAATGTAGTGAATATTAATGTCTGTGAATTTTTAATAAGCTAAGGGAGTATTTACACTGTAAAAGTAATAATTCCAAATTAATTGCATCTGCTTGTCTGTAAATTTTAATTGGCCACCAGAGGAGTGCAATGTCTTTTTTTCTGTAGGTGTTCCAGTACTCCAAACAATGAAAATGCAGCATATCTAGCTACAGTATGTGATGGCAAACAGGATAATTTAGAGGTTTCAGTAAACCTAGAATGAACTTGCTGACTTTTTGATGCTGGTAGAGAAGCAATAGAGAAATATTATTTATTTTTATTCTCTGTTCTACTCATTATTCTCCTGGAACTTGACTGGGATGAAGGGGGGGTTGGTGGATGGGGATGTGTTGCAGGACAACAAGGACCCAGGTGTAGTTCCTATTAGTGGCTAAGCTAATGGCATCACAAGTCTGCTTCTCTCCGGATCATGCAGCTCAAGACGAGACTGGCCTGTCCTAAGGGACGTCTGGCCCAGAAGAGGGCATCTGGAGCCCCAGTCTGCCTCCTCCTCCTCTTCCTCTTCTCCTTCCTTCCTCACTGCAATTACTCGTGGAGAGGACACAGGCATCCTGTAACAAATCTACTGAATCTGTGGCTCCTGATTTCTGGTTTTGTTGATATTGATGCCTTGTTAATGAAAAGCTTCACAGATAAAGATAAATTCCTGTCATTGGTGAGAATTAACCTAAATTAAATACAAATGCAGCAGATTTGTATTTAATGGATTATTCTATGCTCTGTGTAGCCAGCGCACCCAAACTGACATGCATCAAGTTACTATATTTAGTAATCAAATGGAAGCTGTGATGTTCTTTTTGTATCTATGCCTCACATTTCTTCTATTCTCAGCTGAAGATATTATGGTGTTAGTATTACAGTACATCCTTGTATCATCTTATCTGACTCTTCACCTTATGAATAAATAATGAAAGGTTGATTTGCAATGTATTGCTATTGTTGCATTATAAAGATATTATGGCATTTAACCAAAATAGACAATGGTACCTGTGTTCAAGATTGCAATTTTATATTTTTTCAGCTGTTACAATTGTTGCATCTAAAAATTGTGGTTACACAAAATATTTAAGTGAACCAGCTGGAGAGTAATAACCACATTTAGACTTTTCTGTTAGGGTTGTAAATGTATTTGATTCTGAGAATTCATCTGCATGCAGAATGTTAAATCAGAGCACAAGAATCTTTGATTAAGGCTGCTCACATAAACAGGCTCTTCACAATCAAGACTCCGAGGCACAACTAAGAGTGCATTTTTTTAAGGAAAACGCAGATATTGAATACTGATCACAGTACCCAAGATGCATTGATCTGAATGAAGCGGTAATTATAACGGCCGTGTATTTCAGAGGCGTGCTTGGACGAAGGAAGCCAAATACTCGATCTGACAATGCCCCTGAAATACAGGTTGCCATTAACAACAATCAGTGCAGGCACCAGGAGTGAGACATCTAATCACTTCTCAAAGCTCTAATGCCAACCTAATGAAAGAGATTAAAAATGCTTATTTGAGAGAGGCCGGTGTGTGTTGCCCTGATGATTTTGTTTTTCTCTTCTTCAGCTGAAGATAAAAGCACGGTAATAATAGAAGAAATTATTCACAGCCAAGATTGAAGATATCAAAACATGGAATTAATTTTCGTGGATGGAAAAATACTTGTAAGGAAAACCCACATGCAATTTGGTTTAGTCACTTCAGGTTGTGTCTGCCACAGATATTGCCCCACAAATAAAATGAGGTCACATTTTCTGCAGGTAGGAGTGAAAACTGTCACAAAGTTTGGCTGATTTGACGATTTGATCAGCAATCTTTACAAGTAATCAGTCCTGGCAGACACAAGCACGCTCCTGTCAGAGCCATGGGCTGCTGCGAAATGAGCCCATATTACTTGTCTGCTGCAAAGACTGAGGGATGTGTTGTCAGGCAAGCATTTGGCAAAGGTTTAGAGTGGGAAGGAAGAAACGCATTAAATACTGTGGAGAGATGAAGCGGCCAGTATATGGGATCGAGCCTGCAGAGGTGGAGGTATATTGAGCGAGTGAACGAGGATGGGTGGAACAGCCAGGAGGACTGTGGCGCAGAAACTGTTTCAACTCACCGCAGGCTCTGAATTGTACTTCAGCTACACTATATTAGCTTTTCATGCTGTCCACCTGAATGCAGCCCACAGCCTCATACTTGAGCCTACTGATAGCTGTGTTGCTTTCTCATTTGAAAAGAAGCAATGTGCTTGAATGACTCACAGTGTACTTGATATAATATGTTGTGCAGACCCTGTGGTGGGTAGATGACACAGTTGCTCCACTGTGCTCTGTGTTTCTGGCCAGTGTGATGTGATGGGATAAGTATTGAGGTCTGTCCTATTAATGGTAGCAAGCCAACTTGGATGTTATGGTGAAAACGAGAGACATGTAATCTCAGAGGGCGGACTGATGCCAGGGAAACCGCTTTCCTGTTTGTCACCAGCACAGATTTAGATCCCTTCATCCCAGCTCTCTCACACTGCCTTCACAGGGTATTATTCTCTGAATTCCCATGGTGTGGCCAATCAACAGATGTGTTTAAACAGAATTTAGTCTTCTCTCCCAGGAAGCCGCCTCTTCAGTGATATTCTATCATATAACAGAAGATGGCAAATTCGTGAGGATAGCCAAGGTATTGTTTGCAAATGGAGCACATGGCTGACATTGAATAACTGCTTTGTCCTTCAGCTAAATTATTAAAGCAGCATGTAGCTCTAAGCTAGCTCGATATAGTACAAAAAAATTATACATTGAGTGTTTTGTTGGTAAATAAAAGTATAAACTCATAACTTGCTATTTAGTTACATTCTAATTTGGACTTAATCATGTATATAATGGGACAACCAATTCAA
Source organism: Helostoma temminkii (assembly GCA_900302695.1). Lineage (NCBI taxonomy): Eukaryota > Metazoa > Chordata > Actinopteri > Anabantiformes > Helostomatidae > Helostoma > Helostoma temminkii. Next base: position 38,313 of record OMLM01010378.1, on the reverse strand, counting down.
ATTTTCAAAAGTTTCATTCTTTTTACTTGCCAGCTTGTCGAAACTACTCTAAACACGCAGATGGATTTCTCAGGTACCGTTGGTCATTGGCTTCTCAAGATTTTGAAAATGCAGTGGTGCAGTTTTATAAGTAAAACAAATGCAATTGCCAGTGCATTAGTGTTATTTAAGATTAACACAATTCTTTTTTTATTATAAACACCAGGCTATTTAAAAAAATCTTTACATGCTGTGTGATTACTTGAACAGTTATTTGCTGTGAAAGTATTAAAAATATGAAAATATTACATGAGTTTTGGCAAACGAGTGCTTAATAATAACATTTAAAAAGTAGCTCAGACTTCTGGCAGCTAAATGCTTTGTGTTAAGGTTAGTACACCACAGATCAAAGTGTTTGTTCCTGATGAATGATGCAGCCTTCACAACACCAGTTCTGACTGTATCCTGGGAGGAGCAGGTGTCTCTCCACAGAATGTCTATGCTGAAATTATTAATGCAGTAATGACTTATTTCAGTATTCAAGATTCAAAAGTCTATTAATCCCAGAAATTGTTTTACCTGTTACAGCAGCTCTAATCAAAAGTACCACACACACACACACACACACACACACACAATGCTAAAAACAAAGAATGTCTCTACTGGTCAAATGTGGAAGATGCAACAGTACTGAAATAAATGACATAAATTACAATTTTGATGATGGCGTCAGTCCCGCACCTCTTTACAGTTGTACAGCTTAATGGTCACTGGAAGAAAGGATCTCATGTGGCACTGTCTGGCGCTCTTGACATTGCTCAGTCTCTGGCTAAATGTGCTCCTTTATTCAGTCAGTCCCCTGTTTAGAAGAGTTTGGACGGCATCTGACAGCATCCACCTCTCAGCCACAGTATGAAGAGGGTCAAGCTCCAAGGCCAAATCAGAGCCATCCCTCAAGGACAATGTTAATGCAAAAGCTGGTAAAATACCGTCGGCCCACTTGACACAGAGGCTGGAATGCTGCACCCCCTCAATCGTTAATTCTCACAGTTGCTCATATAGACTTTTTTCCATTTATCAAACCCTATCTTATTTGTGCAGATAAACTACATAATATACTTGGCACACATTGCTCTGCAGCCCTGCTTTAGCTGGCCATATACTGTGATGTTTGTTTTTTGTTGTGCATTCACAACTGTTCTCTCCCCTCACTGCTCTCTACTTCTCCCTGCTGCTGAATCGTGCACGTCATCCACTACGTCTTTTTCCCATGATGAATTAATCTAATTAACGTGTTACTTCATCAGCCGTCATTTTTATTTTGACTGTGTATGTACAGTGCTTTTAAAAGTCTGTACTGTACATAATCTGTTTGACATGCTAGTGTGGACGAACATAGTATGTTTGCATCCACTTCTCTTTGTAAACAGTTTCTTAGGGTCTCCTGCTGGTCCAGTGTATTGTTGACTCTACCCCTCTGCTCTTTCTCTCCACATCATCATCATTACTCGAAAATACATCAGCCTCTGCATCTTTTTTTTTTTTTCTTTTTCTTTTTTTTAACTTGGGATTTATTTTACGTATCCACTCAAGGTTGGTGGCCCTTGAGCGCCACATCACAATCTAAAGGTAGTAGGCAGCACAGACTATGCAGACTTGACATAACGACATCGTCACAGAACAACAACCTCAAATTAATTTAGTATTTGATTTTAGTTTTTAGATGTTAATCATTTCATTTAAACTTTACTGTTTTTGTTTTTTTTGGAAAATGTATTTAAACTTGACTGTTTAAAAAACAATAGTTTTTGTTTGTATTTGTAGTCATAGTAGAACAACATTAATGTAATGTTTTTTTAGGCAAGAACGTCTACCATACTGCTACAGTATCAGGGATTTCAATGTGGTAATCCTCCATACAGCAAAGTACACTGAAAACAAGTAGTGGTTATTGAGTTTCATTCATTTACATTTTCACTAAAATATACCTGAATAGTTTTAAAGAAGGATGTTGGTTTAATGAAATTCAGCTGGGGTTATCTGCAGAAGTTGGTGTATTTTTTTATGCAGCGAGAACACACACTTATCTACTCTTAAAAGTACGTGAGGTCCTCACTTGGAGAACAGGGGGCCATTTACAACAGCAGATATAAACCCAATCAATGTGCTTATTATGATCCAGTACCTTTAGAATAACTGTTTTGTTTTTTTTGTTTTTTTGCATTATTTTTTTGTGATTTGACTATTGGATCTTATGCATGAGACAGGAACCTCAGAGAGAGGCAGGGAGATCACATACAACAAAGTCCCCAGATGGTTTTGAATCAAAGATGTTCTAGCTGCACTGTGTGTGCCTCTTAGACTACTAGGCAGCAGAATGCCCTTTGTTTATTCATTTTTAAAATACAAAACAGAAAATAACGAACCCGGCACGTTTTCACAAGTAGATTGTGCATTGTGAGCATACAAGTTGGCTTTGCAGCAGTTACCATCCACAGCCTAATTTGTTACGATTCCAGCAATTCTCTCAAAATTGGGTCAATAAATTGCTGTCAGTCTAGTTCATTTGGCAGTGTGTCATTAAAGCCAGAATGACACTGTTATAGCAGTGCTGCATCTACCATTCTTGGCAAGCAAAGCTTAAATTAATGTTCAGCTGGATTGGCTTGCAGGCGCACACACATGCACACCCAGAGAGAAATACAGAAAGCAGGAGGCAAATTTTTAGAAAATTATGGTACCAAATACTAAAAATGACCTTGTCCTTCAGAGTCAGATACTGAGATTCCTAATCTTGTATAAGAAACTGTATTTTATTAGTACAATTTAAAAACCCATTAAAGTACATATATTTGCAGTTGTTTTTATGTATTGATTTTTGAAATCTTGTGAGCATAAAACCTTGTTTATGTACCCAAATGCTTCCCCCTATGATATCGTCAAAAATGTTGCAGTGTGTGGCACGTTGAGTGCCAATTAGCAAACACAGAAATTAGTTATCCAGTTCATTAGGCATGTATGGCAACCAATCAGTGGTCAGTGTATGGGAAATTAAATTAGAGGCGTATTCCTGTGTCATTCTACAATGGCATCTGAAAAAAAAGCTACATATGGAGAGGGAGTTTCCTGAAATGCCATCCCGTTTCATTCTCTAATCTTTACCAGCGGCTACTGGGACTTGCTGTTGCCTCTGACTGAGCAAGCTGATAGTGAAATATCATTTGATATGGTTCTTGACTGTGAACATAATTCATAGTACTCTTTGCTTGATGCACATTTGTGCATCATGGTAAGTAGGAGACGAGCTTTGGATATTGAGTAGAATCAGGCTCTTTGAGGTAATAGTGTGTGATCTTCTTACATGCAAGAGCATTTTCAATTTTCTCTTTTTACCAAAGGAAATCAAGTTTTTTTTTATGTTTTGTATTTTATGTGTTGGCAAGGGAAATCACAGGCATTCTTGACTAATGTCAACAGGCTTGTATGCAAAAAATAATGCTGTTCCTGCTTGAATGCTCTTAGCGAGATTTTAATCTGTATTTTAATCTGTGTATGCTTCTCCATTTTCTGAAGTAGACGAAATGCACGGTTTCTGATTTGACAACTCGGGCTCTGCTGGTGGCACTATTATGTAGCACTGCACAGCACCACAGGGCGGTGCATTTTACTTCAACATATACTTTTCAGTGACCTGTCACCATAGCCAGTATGCCCAGCAAGTGGTCTGGTCAATATTGGACTTAGCTTATTGTGATTTTGAAACCGGGGTCATTATCAAATGGCTTCTTCCAACAAGCACTAAAGAATAGTGTTGGCAGCTTTGGGCCTCAAGCTGTTCAACCTTACGCTCACTAATTGCTCTCTTGTCAGGAAGGCCAGAATGTGTCAGTGCAACAGCGTCCAAGGCTCAGGGTAGTAATGAGACAAATTTAAGAGGGAAAAGTGGGCTGTATGAGGAGAGCAGGGAAGAAGTGAAGAAATATAACGGACTGTTAATCAATGTTTGTAGCAACAACAAAACAATTACTTGTGGTAACATATGAATGATTATCACTCAAACTAATTTTTATCATCTATCCATCCATCAGTTTCACATTTCACCCATGAAATGTTACAAGTTGAACATAATATCATCTCTGACATTTAGATTTGAAAATCATTTTGTAATTAAAGCTGTTACAAAATGTATTTTTTATAATGTATTTACACAAAAGCACATCTTAATGCACCACATCACATCTTCGGTGCCAGAGATGCCTTTATGTGCCAGAATGCAAAAACTAAAATTACTGCAGAATATATGCCTCCATCGACTGGTGCATTTATATTCTTATGCATTTTATTTGATCATTTGTGATGGCACACAAGGAAAACATTGGCACAAATCAAAAAGCAAGCAATTAATTACAGATTAGTTTATAGAAGTGGGAGCAGAATCCTGCAAAAGTACATCCAGTTAATTATCATTGTTATGTAACTGTCACGCCTTAAAGGTAATGTGCCAAAAGTGTGGTCCACATCAGACCAAATGTTACCATGCTAATTAGCATGTTAGGCTAGTATGTTATCTAGATGCAATATCTCGTCAGACTCCAGGTCACCACCTGTAGCTAATAAAACAGTACTGCCCCCTAGACTTTGACATTTGAGCACCAAAATCTAAACACTTCATCATGGAGTCCCAGTGGACAGCTGGGGCGAATTTGAAGTGAGGGATGTCCTGATAACGGTCTTTTAACGGTCCTTGTGTACTACACACTTAATTATGGCATAACATTGATCTTGTGTTAGCATAGGTAGAAGCATATCAGTGGTGTGGAGATATTTTGAGATAAATGTAAGCATAACGCACAGTACAATGCCAGCAGCAGTAACCACTGCATTAAACACTGGAGAAGAACGAGAAAATGTCCTGAGACAACCCACAGGCTGTTCACATAACAGAAGCTCCTACTCAGTATCTTGTTGGTTGTTGACGCTACTGAAATCTGCTGCCTCCTCAGCTTGCTGGAGCCCAGGTATGTAATACCTAGCAGTCATCACACTGTCTTACCAAAGGTACGTGACTTCGAGTGAATTATGTAACAAGCAGAACAATTTCAGGGCTCACACACAAGCCAAGCAATAGCGGGTGACTTTGACGTAATGGTACAGTTGTGGGCCATGCTGTTCATGTGGAACTCAGAGACGATGCCAAAAACACAATAAACATGAAACATGATAGATGGTTAAAAAAAATGCTGCAACTGCCATAATTTTAATTATGAAATTACCATTCCATTCAAGCCTGCTATTGCTGGCATGGACCCTTAAAGAACTTCAGAACCAAACGAACCAGCACTGTGTAACACTAATGCAACCTACTGTATGTGTTAGCTCCCACACAATATATTCAAACTTTCAAATTAAGAGATGATGATGATGATGATGATGATGATGGACAGCTGCATGTCTGACTTTATTTTATTGGTGTTAATTTCTACATGCCCACATTGCTTTCAAGATGAAGCGTAGAAGCTTAATTAGCTTAGCTGCTAATGTTTTTGTAGAAGTGTGCAGTTTTACATAAAAATACACCCACATGCGCCTCAGGGACTTAAGTATCCCACAGTGTCTCACTGCTAGCCACTCATCAGTTACCTGCAGACAGCAGGGATATTGCTTCCTCAGTGACCTATAGTACATTGTTTATCATAGCTTTTCTGAAGAGGCACATTCCTAAGACAGTCATTACATTGTAGTAGTAAAATAAAAATGAAATAGTATTATATGCGTTGGGATTTTTTTATTTGCAGAAAATGTTATGGGTGGCACATAAGAAATGTGGGCGACCAATTTACATATGTGCCAAAAAAAAAGGTGGGCAAGAGGATTTACTTTGAGGCATTCAATAACTTTTTGTCATCTCCCCTTCCTATAGTGGTGAGGAATAAATGTGTTGTCTCAGCATATGGAGGGCTTTAAAAATGAAGGCCAATTTGTGACTGTTTCCACTTTCTCTAGTAGACCCCATGTTGCCTCCTTGGTGTTTGTCGGTTGTTGAAGAGGAGACACCCATTGATTTTTAAATAAAATCATGAAATTTATTATTTATGCACCAAATGTCCAGCTTGATATATCAAATGCACTTTTGAAGTCTGGAAGGGTTCATCTTTTCACCTTGTTTGAAGCTGTTCCCAACAATATGAAAGGAGGTGGGTGTATACAGACAGAGAATATAAAGCTGAGTGTGTGTTTACTTATTTATCTGTTTCATGCATTTACTCTTTTAGGGCTCAGTTCATAGGAAGTGCAGGATGGACATTTGAGCCTTTTGGGTAGGGATATTTCATAAACTGCAATAAGTGTTATGCGCCAGAGGTAAATTCAGAACTCGTCTGGGATTGGTTTCAAGATTATATTACTTGGAAAGTAATGACTAAGGGGATAAACTTTTTAAAACATTTTTCACTATTCAAGGATACTGCAAAAGAAAAGTTGACAATAAAATAAGACCTGTTCTTGTGTGTTTACAGCTTGAGAGTTGTTCAGTTCCAAAAACCAAAGGCCTCAAGACATCCTTATTGTTTTATTGGCATTCTCCTGACCTTTTGATTGACAAGATGACCTCTAATGTCTTTCACCACATAGAAGAAAATAAGTATTAGCTGACTTTTTCCGCATGGTCACCGAGCTCAGCTTCCTCGGAATTGAAATTACATTTCTAGGGTTTTCTTAGACATAAGATACCAACAGATTTCAATGAGTACAAAGTAAAATTTTAACCCCTATGTTAAATCATTAAGTAAAATGGTTTTATACAGGATACTGGTGCTTTAAGTGCATTTTTAAAATTCACAAACAGAGGCTGTTGATAGCTCATTAATTACCCGAGGTCCCCACATAATGAAGATCTCAAGAGAACACGGCTCAAGGCTTACTTATCTTGATATGTTTATGTGGCATTATTATGCATTCACACATAGATGCATAGACACATTGAGAATACTACAGAACTTGCAAAGGGCTTCCGTTTGTTATTCCCACCTATCATCACACAAGGCAAACATGAGAAAACAAAGATGGGTTGAATTAAAGTTGAACAGTAAGTAGAACAGTTTGTCTTGCTACACACTCACGTTAGCTAAAGATCACTTGGTTTTCTTTCTTCACAGTTACTGATTAGATGAGTTGCTTTGCTTGAAAACAAAACAGTTTGCTGTCCATCTGCTGCAGAGCAAACCACGCATAGCAGTGTAAACACTGATTTACTCCGATAAATAAGTCTTTTGAGTTTTAGCTGTGGCCAATAAAGTATGACTGTAATGTTTTCTAATTCAGACTTGGGTAAGATGTGATCATTTTGTAAATCTGGCTTTGAGCCTCATCCTAAAATGTGTGCGTGTGTGAGACTGAGCTGTGAGTCAGCAAGTCCCTTTTTTTTTTTTTTTTTTTTTTTCCCTCAGTGTTTACAATGCACACAAAAGCAAATGCAATATTTTATTGACATATCAGAATCACAGAAGGAATGACTTCTACAGATTGTCAAAGTTTAGGAATATTGGCACTTTACTACGTATGGTAGAGCTGATATACTGATGGCTCAGCCTTTACTAACAAAGTTCTGTTGTTTGAATTCCAAATCTAAATTGCTGCCTAAGAGTTACAGATGTCGACCTATTCCTTTAACACGTGCTTGCTCTGTTCTCTTCACTGTAGAGGGACTGAATTGACTCTGCCTTCAGGGTGAACCGGTAAAGCGAAAATGAAAGAAAAGTTGCGAATTAAAGTCCTTGCTTCCTCTGGCAGGTTCCTTTCAAGAGGAGCAGTGAGGATTTGACTGGAGAGCCGATGCCACTCAAAGAAATTATTATTAAATAATGGAGGCCCATGTCTTGCAAATTTCCACAGTATGGATTTGGAATCTCTCAGCGGTTTCACCTTCCCTACTGTGCTTCACAATCAATATTTGATCAAGGCCCCAAGTCATCAGAGCCTGTACATTGCCATTACAACATTAATTCCTTCCACAAATGTGTAATTCTCTTAAACTGGGACGGCAGCTTTTGCCAGTATTAGATTTTTCTAAATGTGCAGCCACAACCAGTGCCCTTTGAACCATATAATTTCAGGCATGAATAGCTTCCATGTACTTTAAATTGAGCATAGATTGTGGCCCATAAATGCATCAAAAGCATCTGATCACCGCTGTATGAGGAAGAAAGCTGATCGGGGGTAATGATTAAAATCACATTGTGGCTTTGTCAAATCAATGAATGCAAAACTGTAACAAGATGCACAATTTCCTGCAAACCAGAATGAATCTAAAGACACATTTGTTAGAATATCTATTTAGATAAATTTATAATGCATTTAAAATATTACGTCGAATTTTAACTCATTTTTTGATCACTTAACAGAAGTGCATTCGCACAAATGGGTAGTAATGTTTATCGTTAGTGAGCCAGTGGGTGTTTAAGTGATTTAGAGTTTTCTTTAGAAGACAAACTAATGTCTGTGGAAAAGTTTCTGCAGTAGTGATGAACTGGAACAAATTAAATTCCTTTTTTCAAGTTTCCCTGTTTTATAGCAGGAAATGCAGCTAGGGGAAATAACAGGACGGATGAAGCCGTTCTATCCCCTCGTAGACAAGCACTTTGATGACACGTGGAATGGGCAATAATTAAAATCGTATTTGCATAATGTTTCTCAAAAAAAAAAAAAAACTTTATGGGCAGCAGATTTAAACTACAGTACTTGGACACCACGGCCATTTAGCAACTAAAAGAAAAATCTTTTCCTTTCAAAAGTATGCTAATTATATCGCTTGAAAGCATTTTTCTATGTTTTAATTTCTCAAGATGCAGCCTATATCTCCCTTATGGTCTCAAAAAAATCTGTGCAATACCTTTAAGTTTAAACTAGTAACCAGGACAATTAGAAACCCCTCTGTGGTAAATATTAAGCGGATACTGTGCCTCTGTCTAAAAATGAGGGATTAACTATTTAAAATGTTCTGCTTGATCCCTTGACTGGACTTCAAAGTGAAGTTATATTGGAAGAAGAGTGTTTGAAAGGAGGGGACTTTATCTGTGGCCCCCACCATCTTACTGACACTCAGAAGTCAGAGCACTTCCAAGAAAGTTCCACTGTAGTCCCACTGAAAGCAAACTAGGTTCACAATGGAGGAATGACTGGATAGAGAAGTTTAGCAGCTACAAGACATTTACATAAAAATAATACTGAGAGATTAATGTTATTAAAGTGAGTTTTGAGCGTTTCATTGCTGTTTGCTGCATTGACAAAACTAAAGTTAACATGAGTGAATCATTTCATATAATGAAACTTAACAGCTAATAGAAAAAGCTGCAGGTTTACCAGATCTCCAGATTACACACCCTGCGTATGGCACAACAATGTAATTTGTGTTCACAGCTGACAGTTAATGTCATTTAGTCACATTGTCAGACAAATGTCTGAATCTGTCACTGTATGCAGGCATCCTGTAGACAGCAACACTTATTTTTTAGCATAAGATAGATTTTTCTCTGTATCATGGTATTCCACCTGAACTGTCAATTTGCCTGCTGCTTTTCCTTTATGGCCTTTTTGCAGTTGTGGAATGAGACTATCATGCTAGTAATGTAGCAGACTTGGTGCAGTTTCAGATTGCCACGGCTGCCTCACATAGTGTTTATGATTGCCTCTGTTTTTTGGTCAAGCACAAATCAAAAGGTGGTGGCACTCTGCTTTTTCATTGCTTATTATTTCATGCCTTTCATGATCTCTCCAGTCAGTGCAGCGTGAGCCCTGTTTGTTCTTAATGACAAATAGCTCGAAAATCAAACCGACTTGACCGATTTGATTTCTAATGAGACTAAAAATAATCAACTTTGGCCAGATGCATTTGGAAGAAGTTAGTTATAGTTGGACATTTTAAACTAACCCTAACTAAGCAGAAGAGCAACTACTTGTGGATAATTGTAATAATAGGAAAGGAATTGGTAATGATAATGACAAATGTGTAGAGTATATGACTGCATGTCTTTGGCTTTATCTGGCACCTCAAGAACAACCTAACGGTAACTACAAAAGGTGTTGGAAAGACAGTTGTCTGGTAAAATACTAGCGTTAGGAGATTTACAGATGTTCTTTTGGGCACAATTGCAATGGTTGGGTGGAAATTATGACAGGGGTGTAAAATCTTTGGGAAATTACTCTTTAGGAGAGTGAAGCAGTAGTGACTGTTTGGCTTTCTGTTCTTGCTTTGTAATTCTGGTGAAAGGCTCAGTTATTGTTACCTCCGTTTTCCTTGTCATGTCACCTAAATGTTGTTCCCTGTCTCTCAGAACTCATTTCAAACAAACTTTCGGTCACGTTGTGCCTTGCTTTTTTTGTCCAGGGATTTCTGGTGATTTTTAAAAGCTAAATAAAATGCCTTAAGACAGAAATATAGTGACTGCTTATTACCAAAGCAATGGTGCTAAATTGTACATATATTAGTAATAATTAGAATTTGCAACGTGACCTGTGTCTTGATTATTACAATGGAAGCTGTATATTTTACTTACTTGTATATTGTGTGTATTTATTGTCCAACAGGGATACAGAAAGTATCTGAGTTTTGTTTGGTCTGTGCCTGAACCTGCTGACCACTAACTACAAAACCCAAACCACTTAATTTCATCTCTCCCCAGTGTCAAGCAAATGATCTGGGAGAAAGTGGTGCCAAGGAGGTCACAAGGGTCTAGTAATGCTGGTGCAGAGAGTTTATAGAAGACGTATCGCTGAGGCATAACTTGGCTCATTTTGGAGAAGGAGATGTTTTTCCTGCCGATTTCTCTTTAGCAGAGGCGTTTTAATTTCACACCTATAGGGTTTCAAAAGTAAAGTTTCACTTTTACAGCTTATTATCAGTGACCTTTTGTAAGCTTGGTCAAGCCAAATCCATATCCACACTTGTTTTCCTCGTTGTTGTTCATGTAATTAAAGACCAAAAAGAAATGGCTGAAAGAAAAACTTCACACTTACAGTTTGTGATAAGTTGACTCTAAATTTTGGGGTCGTTTACTCCACCTGCTTTCTCAGCTTTCATAAACTGCATAACCCAGTTCTCCTGGAAGAATCCTAAGATTCACATTTTCAGGTATTTCAGTGGGCTTTTATTGTGCCATCTGTGTTTCAGTGCCATTGTTTATCTGCCAAAACTAACTATAGCTAACAGAGTAAACAATCCAGAGTTGAAATGGACTTTTTTGAACATGCTTGCTCCAAACATAAAATTAAGGCTGTGTGCAATGTATTGTTTTCTGTCTCCCATTCAAGCATCATTACAGTGAAATCAAGTGTGTCTGTAAATAATGAACTCAGTATAGGAGGAGTGGGCAGATAATAGAAGCATTTAATCAATTATCAAATAATAAAGTAGTGTTTCGGCCAGATTTAGGAGGAAAAAATATTTCAAACGATGCATTAAGAATAACTCTAAACATTCAAGTTGCTACAAACTGGACCTAGTAACTTGTTGGCAGGTTACTATTTACCATTTTTAATATGCTGCTGTGTTACCCATGTGCTACTTTGCAGAGCGGGAGTCAATGCAATTAGTGAACGTCCTCAAAGAAAACACAGATCTCTCTGCTGGCATTGCCAAATATGTTTGACAAATGATAATGCTGGCTGATGGCAAAGCTGTTAGCTGTTTTCTCAAAAGCCTGTGGTAAGTTTCATTTGAAATTCTAATCAATTAAAAATAACTCTGCTGCAAAAATAACTATTTCATACACATGGTTGTTTCCTAAGGTTCATTCTAGACTTAAAGTAAATGCATAATTTCTCAACTGAAAGTGGCACAATAGATGTCTAAGTAGGGCTGTTAATCGGATGTGTGTGTTTGTTTGTGTGTGTGTATATGTATTTATAGAGAGATAATGAGAGTGAGATAGTGATATAGATCTATACATATCTATAGATATGGAGGACGTTCACTAATATCTATAGATATGTATAGGTATATATGTATGTTTAGATATGTATATGTTTAGATATATAGATGTATATCTATATATCATTTGTTGTGTAGCGATTCACACTATGTATAGTAGTATTCTTTATCATTTGAACAGTGCTTTGTGTCATTTCACACAACATGGATACAGGCAGGTAAACATGAGGTAAACATTGCATTGTACTATGTTGAGCTTTACTGATGTGTGAATGATGTATACTGGCATCAGTGATCGTACTGTACACATTTTCATTTTATCCTGCAAAGTTTCTCTGTGGAGTCTAACATATTGTTCTTGAAAAGTATGTTAACATGTCGTATTTTCTTTTATTTTACCAAAGCAGTGTGATTAGACTAAATCTACCAAAACGTCAAATGAAATGCATTAAGGAAAATCTAATGGACATAAGTCAATAGGAGCAAACCCTGATTCCCCACAAGTATCTTATTAAAATCTTGACTCTCCAAGGACAGACCTATTCTGAAGAAGGCATTTCCAGCTTTTAATTATGTATGTACTAGATAATGAGACCCTATGATGGCGCTTATGGCAAGGTTTTGTTACCACAGGTCAAGGACTAGTACAACCATACCTATTCAAGCATCAGCCTTTCTCCTTATTATTCATATTGAGAAGTAGGTTATGTTTGAGCCTTGAGGAGTGAATAGAACTTGTTGGAAGAACAGCAATAATAGATTTGTTTAAAAAAAATCAACTGTGCTTAATTTGGTGTAATGTGTTACAGCTAAAGGTTTTTTGAAGGCCTCTATCCAAGAACAAAGAGACTTGGTTACAGTTAGAGATAAAGAGCTTGCCCAGCGCAGATCTATACAGTCGTCTCTGTTGAAGATCTGATTTCAGTAATTAGAGCCATAATGCAAGAGACATATCATCACAGTCACTGTAGTATATCAGTTCAGGCACATCTGTCCTGCTTTAGATCCTCTATTGAGCTTGTATCGACAAAGAAACCTTGGGTAATTAAGTTTTGGACCCCAATGGCTTTGGCCAATTCAGTGTTATTAGATAGGCCTTCATGACGACAATGACTGGAATGATAAGTCTGTCCTGATTTTTTTTTTTTTGCCATATGTTAAGACATTAAAAAGAAAATTAACTGGAGGGTTGCACACACCGCAATACATCAGCTTATAAATGCATTATTAGTCACACCCACTGGCTAAGTAGTATTTCGTGTTGTGCTTGCATTTGTTTTTACGTGTGTAAAATTAATAACATAAGATACTAAGGATGAGCATGTCATTTGTATTTATTGTGAATGCAGCCATATTTTAGAGATGAAATAGGGTTTTATTTCAAATTCTAATTCCAAAAGAACCCATTCTGCATTCTAATAGCAGCGTGCCTCGCTCTGGCTTTCCAAGCACAGCTCTTTCTCCTCTTATCCCCTGCAAATATATTACTGCAGCACGTTCAAGTTTTCAGACATTCATAATTGAGTAGCATATGATGAATAGCACAAGGGTGTTCCATTTTAGGCAGACTAGAAAACAGTGGCAGGGTTTTTCAGTGAGCCAGTGCTTTCTTCCAGCTATCAAGCTCCATGTATCTTAATGTGAAATACAATTTGCAACCGTGTGCATGAAAAGGAATACAAATTTGCATTAACTACATTTATACCATTTGTACTTCAGTGCACATCTGTTGTTGTGTTTTTGTAACTGCAAGGTTTTCTTTTTTCGAATGAAAACTGTTTAAATGAAGTTTAATAAAATAATAGAATTTAAAAATAATTAGGAAGGTACACTCACCGAAAATGTGTTTACCTTGTAGAATAAAACGCACATTTTATCATATTTTGTCAGATCCTTCTGATCTTTTCCATCACATATCCACTTAGCTGGCTATGAGGATTCTAGGTTATGTTTTGTTCAAAACTTTAGATTCTCTCGACTTATTTTAAATCTTTTCTCTCACTTTCTCTTTATGCCTGGCAGTCAACACTTCCAATATTAACAATTTGCTCCATATAGACACTAATGCTTAATTTGCATTCCATATTGTGTAATCAGGTCATTATCTGTAGAAAACTAGAGGTTATGATCTGTCTTCTTTCCCTGTAACTTAATGGTTTAATATAATTTGGTGTCTCCAGACTCCATTCCATGCACCAGCACATATGTGCTGGCACAGAGAGCGAGCGGGCTGCACTGCTGACGGCTGTTTTTGTTGGTTATATGAACAGCGTCCTGTAGGGTCACAAAACAACTTGTGTGTTACAATTTCAATGGCGTAAATCGCCAACGTCCTCGACATTTGCTCAAGTAATTCCAGTGTTCATATTTGTTTTTCCTTTATAAAGTGCTCACACCCAAACATACATCTGACACCCAAGTAGTTAGTGTAGCCAATTTATGGCAAACTATTGATTTATTATCATTCTTGCTGCTCCTGCCTACAGGGAGCCATAATAGGCCCATTGATGCATCCTCCTTGATCAACTAGAGATTAAATGAGGGGCTGTTTTATATGGTTTTGTTCCCCATGCTCATAAAGTCTTCCTACCCACTGTCAGATGACAGTTGAGAAGCACTCACATTGAAAAGACTGAAGTTTAACCTAGGATTTATTGGTGTGTGATCATAAGATGGGTGCATAAATAAAAGCACTGTCTGATACATCAGCACCCAAGGTCACGTATAATGTACCACTTCTCAGCACAAGTGTTTATAGAGAGGGCACTCACTTGATTAAAAAATGATTTAGATTGGAATCAGGGACGAGGGACATTAAGCTTGGTACATTACTATACAACATAATGGTGGTATTAAAATATTAAGGTCCTATAGGAGGTGCATTCGGTTATGAATGGCTTTACATGGTGTGGTGACATTATGTGTGAATGACATCATTTCATCTCATTTTAATTATCATTAATTAGATTCACCTTTTTAAATGGTTTGTCTTGTACATGAACATGACAAAATATGCTTACTTGCTTGGGGATGCTTATTTCATAATGCAATGAGATATCTGACGTAGGAGTCTACTGAAGTGTAGAGAGTGTTTTTGTTCAGTGTCAGTATGTCATTTTAGATTTTACAGCTTGAATTCTTCTCAAAGTCACACACTGTCTTTTTTGGACATCAAATCACCAGAAGCCTATCCTGTCAGCAGTCTGACGTTTGATCCAAGAATGATATTTGCCCCCAAGTTTCTGGAGGTTAAAATTAATGTGAAGAGTTTATAATTCAACCAAGTGGTTTGTTCAACATGTACTGCTTAAATGCAGAAGGATTACATGCTAGAAGGCAAGTGAAAGAACTCTTGAGGGTGCTTTGATCACTAGTTCAAAATCCATTACTTTGGCTCAGTGGAGACAAGGAGATCCAGCAGTATATATTAACATCAAAGGCAGATCAGCTAATAGGGAAAGGTCTGCTAGCCCTATACTCATTGAAAGTAAAATTACTGTACAGAATCCCACCTGTTTTAATTATTCTACAAGAATCAAGAGCATGACTTGAAGCTGATGTTAAAATTCATCAAATTTAATGTTTCTGTTCTTTTGGGATAATCTAGCTTTGCAGTGATTTTTAATCTTCTTTACAGGAGTTGAAGCACATACTTTGACTTTCTGTGTAGCTACTGTGCAGTCTGACTAGTTTTGAGGGGTTTAATAAAACATGAATCTGATACAACAAGCCTTTTTTAATTAGGATACATGCTTTGTCTTTTAAGCCTCAATATATGAATTGCAAGATCGCATTTGAGAATACATTAGAATTGTATTATCTTATAGGCTGTAGTTACTTTGACTAGTTCTCGTTTAATTAAATCTTTTAGTTTCCTGTAATAGCAGATCTTGGCTTTCAGGGAATCTAAATATTAAGTGTAAAATATTAACACGACTTGTTTTACAGTATTCGTTAATGTCAGTGCCTTAACAGAATATAACTTGAAGGATATTTTTCTCTTGAGTAAAAGCCAACCCAAACATTTTATTCTATGCAGAGAATTTAGGTTGACCTCCACTTGAATCCATAGCTATGTCCTTGAAATAAGTCCTGTGGAAAACTAAACCTTAGTTTTTCCTGTTGGAACATAGTGTTTCTTAAGTACACAAAAAAGTGGAGTTTTTTCCCTCCCCTCTAAAAAGACATTTAGTAACTTTACATTATTTCTTTCCAAATAATGAATTGTTTAGTTTTCTTCATCCTGTGAAACCTAAGGACAAATTCCAGTGTAACTACAGTGGATTTTGTAGTAATGAATGTTGTAAATTGATTTTCAGTTCAAGGTCTTCAAATTTCAAAGGAACAATAGATTTTCATGCTTCAGTTACTGCATCTCAAAAAAATGCACAGGAGTACAATTATTGGAGGCTTTTAATGTTCAGTATCAGAAAATCATCTCAAGTGGTTTTCTTTTAGTTTTACTTTTAGCAGCAAATCTATAATCGATTATGTTGCTGTACAGTCTTGGTGCAGCAGCGTTCAACTAATCCAAACACATGAACCGCAGGATCCTTTTTGCAATTTCTTTTGCCTGTGTAGGGTTGTGATTGGTTCAGTAAATGTGATGATGGATATATTTCCCACAAGACAAGACCTTTAATTAACTGTGCTGTGTCATTAAGAGGAGCAGCCAAAAATTCCTTATGGCTCATGAGGACACCAAAACTTTAGTCTCCATTGGCAGTTACAGTGCCTTACTCCAGCAATGGTGAAATGGTGTAAAAACAATGAGAGTACGAACGAGAGAGTGTGATGATGTTTTGCATATTAACTCATCCAGCCCCGTGTTGTGCTGTCCTCTATTTTCAATCACAGCTAATGAGTCACCCTTGGAGGTAATTGTCATATCAGTCTTTCAAGTGCTTCTGCCCACTGTTTGAGTTCTACCACTGCTAAAGCAGGTGAGTAGGCTTATAAAATCTTTGATTATAACATCAATTTGTTAGAGGCACATTATGCTGGATCACAGTACAAAAAAATGTACAAAAGCATTAATTTATGACTGTATATTAGTTGCAACCCCCAGCTTGTGTATTTTGTTAATATTGGAAACATTGGTATTGAAGCAAATATGAGTTTACTGCTAATTATTACCAGTTTAAAAGCACGCAATATCTTTATAGTCCAAACAAACCATTACAGTTGTGGTGTGATTACCCTGCTCACTTATGAAACACACAGGGTTTAAACTCTCATGTTGATCTGTTACCTGTGGTTTCAACACAACACACCTTGGCTACAGCCACCATGTCGCAGCTCTTCAAAATGCTAATGAACGCAAACAGGAGGGGGTGTGAGCGCAAAGGGTGAAATCATGTTCCGGTTGTTTCGTGTCAGCGTGAGCATCTTTCTGGGTCTGACAGATCGGCCAATTAACCTTATTTACCGCATCTCCCCTCATCCTCTAACGAGCTCCACTGGGCTCCTTTCTAATAACAAGCTGCTGAGACTGGGGACCATTGGTGTGTTGGTTCCAGTTGCGTTTGTCCTGCAATTATTAAGGTGACAAGATAGAGGCTCATGTACTCCTGTGCTGCCTGAGCGAGAATGTTCCTGCTGTTGTTCATGTTGTTTATTTTATGATTGGTACACCTCATGTGGAGATGCTGGACTTCAATTAGTTTACCATAGTGCAATATTTATTTACTCAATTGTCAGACGATGTTGGTTCACAGGGAGGAGAATTGTGTGAACTATACATAAAATATAATGGGGGGGGGCTTTTTACATGATGTTACATAAGTGCAGTGACTTATTCATTGTCCTCTTTGGCAGTCTACACTGAGTCAGGTTTTAATTACCTTTTCAACACCAATTTGGAATACCCACTAAATAATGAATTAAATGAATAAAGTGTCAACACATTTGCAATATTTATCATTAATAAACAGCC
>OMLM01010378.1:0-20456 GCA_900302695.1 Helostoma temminkii | reverse complement strand
TCCACTACCAATAAATGCTGAGTTCTTTTGCACTTCATGAAGTTGATTATATCATTAACTTTTCTCACACAGTTGGTGATCATATGACCAACATAACTTATTTTTGAAGTAAAAATGTTAGGAGACCCTTTATGCTTGCTTCCAGAAATCTCTGAACATGTGTCTATGTTTGAGGCTAAGTAAGGGCAGGAGTAGTCTAAAACACTGGGTACAGGAATAGTATGCTCTCAGGTAACTTGCTTAACATACAAATGGCTAAACATCCGCAATGTCATCATGCCTGCAATATACAGACCTGGTATAATTTATGGAAAGTTTACAAGTAAAACTTTTTTCTTATACAAGTCTCTAATCCCTAACTTAATCTTTGACTGTATCCTTTCCATGTTATGTGGCAAGTTTCACCTTAGAAAGCAAAGGAAATAGAAAAATCAGCTTTGCCCTGACCAATTGTGATTCATCTATTCAAGTAAGCCTGCCATTGGAGCAGATACACTCTCCGCTTCATGACCTTCACTGGACAAGCATTGGTTTCAGGCCTGTGATTTTCAGGTCCCCACTGTGTTTGGTGTGGATGCCTGTGGAGACACTAATACAACCCGTACCACAGAGCTTTAATATGATACTGTGAGCAGGTGCTAAGAATCCACTTCTTTTCAACCTTCAGCCCTCTAGAGGCACTTGAACAATCTTTAAGTTGCCATTTTTTTTTTATGAAGCAGAGGTATTTGTTATAGAAGTAAACACGCACAAATTGAAACCACTTCAAAGAAGATGCTACAGTCTGTGCCTCCACACTGGTGCATTATATGTCTTCATACCTTCAGTCCATTTTATGTTTATTGCTCTTATAAACAGTCATTTACCAAGTCAATAAGCAGAGTTAATGTTCAGTCAAAATAGTGATCCATAGCAAGTGATGTGCTTAAAGACCTTGTAATGGTCTCATGTCATGTTTATAGTTTTATGCCTCTCTAAGTGCTGTCACTGCAAAAGGACTAGCTTTACACCTGCAGCAAAGCAGCTTTTCTTTGTTTTAAGGCTTAAGTTTACCTCATTTCCTTAAATCCACATTTATCTGACTACTGCAGTTGGAGTTTGTTCTGTAAAGGCTTATGAGAATGTACAATATGTCAATTGGTATTGAGTCAATAAAAAAAGTTAGGCCTGTCCTGTGTACATCATCCTCATCATGTAACACTTTAAGTAGGCCTGATATAAGTAATCAGTGAGTCCATTGAAAATGGAATGAAAATGATGTATTTTGTCTTTTGCAAGAAAAAGAGGCCTGTTTAAATAAACATTTTACGACATAATTTTGGTCTCTGGGTCATGGATGCATATTATATATTACATATAGATTATTTTTTATTGGAACATGGAACAAAACGTACCTCACATAAACCTTGATGATAATTAGAAGTTGTTGGCCTAAAATACACATTTTGCATTTAGCTATGGCCAGACTTTAACACATTAGTATTTGTGTCTCTTGCGATAATTGTTTTAAGTGTACCCTTCCGAACACTCGATGCACTTAGCATAAAAGAACAAAAGAACTTGGGATCCTATGGAAAATTGCTTCTCTCTCTCAGTAAACAATAAATATTTGCAATCCATGACAGAGTGCACTATAATTCTGGTAGTTCAAAAAGACCAGCAATTCCCAGGCAGTGCTGAGACATCAGAGAAAATGTAGCATGTCATCTACTCTAATGCAGCAGGAGCCATCTGATAATCAAGCTGGCAAGCTGCACTCACTTTTATTTGGACTGTATAAGTTGATGAATCAGACTTGGCTGCACACTTACGACCCCTCCAGCCTTCTCTCCTTTGTCTGTTGCCTGGCCAAGATTTGTGCCTCATCCATCCTATTAGGGCAAAGTGCCCTTCAGTATACTACCCTTCAAAGTGTGCATGGAGGGATCAGTTCTATCCATTTGAATCCAAAAGATAAAAATTGCTTTGATTCCATACTGCCTTTCTGTCAGTTTATTTGTATACAATGGCAAAACTGTACATGTGTCTTAAAAATAGGCTTATGCTTTGTTGCAACTGCATCAACATGCTAGTAGGATTAGGTTTGTTCTAAAGTTAATTTATGATTATCTGCCATTTTCTCTGTTTATTATAAAATTTAGTGGGAGTATATTTGAGAGCTTTAATTGAAGTATAAATAATAAGCAGAATAATTTAGTGCTAATCTACTACACAGTTAATTGACAAATCATTTCAATTCTAGATGAACTATTATGCACACAATCAGTTTGAGTGGTTTGTTTTGCAGAATCAACTTGTTTACAGTAAAATAATTAGAACACTACAAAACCTAGTAGTAACCTTCAATTAGCACTATATCTACTTTTAGTTTTCTTACTCTGCACTGAATGATGAGCCAATGGAAATGTCCACAGAGGAAAATTTACCACGTACCTGAAGAGCTCTAAATTAATAGCGTAATTTATAAGAGCTGAGTCTTTTGGCCATTTTTCAAAACGAGACATATTCTTTTTTCATCCAAATTCAGTGAAATTGCTTTAAAAGAACATTAACAGAAAAGTGGGTGTTGTTCCTCAAGGCTTTCTGGGGCTAAGAGACAAAACTATCCCTGTAAGGAGAACATTCTGAAGGTTCTGATCTGAAGGAACACTGTATCAGTGACCAGTTGTACCAGTTTATTCTACACTGTCTCCTTCTCAGTGTATTGGCCTCCTGTCTAAATGGCAATAACACAGCGCATAGTCATCTGGTCTCACACTAGAAATGCTTATACAGTTATGTTTGCAAGCCAAAAATGCTACTTCACAAATTAGAATTATTATTACAGTAGTTTACATCATGGAATGATACTTCATTATGCTTCTTTGTTGGATCCCGCATCTAATTAGTTGTCTTACTCTCTGCTTTCATGGGGAAAAAAGTGTTTTTGTCAATTACAGGCTAATGTATCTCAGGGGGACAGGATGAGAGGGTGCTGTATCAGAGGTATGTGTTGAAGGAGATGTGTTGAGCAGTTGTTGCAATTGTTACTAAGACTAGGCCAACAGATACTGTGGATCATTTGATGCTCACCTGAAGCCTCCCCTAGATACTGTCAAAACCGTAAAAAGGCAAATGAGCGAAGGTGAAGATGTCGACATTTTCAAACCGAAATACCTGCAAAATGCTTTATAATTCATCACATTAAAAACATGAGATTAGGGCTGTACCATTGTTGTGGAATAAAAAAATCTGACAATAATGATAAACTGATACAACTGATTTACTTTCAGACTCTAAAGAATTATGGCAAGAAACACTGAAGGATTTGGAAATAGTTTGGATTTCTGAAGCTGGGTAACTACAACCATATCAGTTGTAAAATATGTAGGTGACCTGTGCCAGTGAAGCTGGAAACCCAACAAACCCTTTCATTTGAAATTAACGTTAGCAAGTTTACAGAAAGTGAGTTGGCTGTCCAGTTTCTAGAGCAGTAGCCAAGCTCGCAAACGAGCCTCTTGTGGTAACCGCAGCAGCATTTGCTGCTCTTGGCCTTTGCAGTCAGCGAATGCAGTTTCATATTTTATAGTTGAAGACATAAAGCCAGATAGAACAGTGCAAAGCTGAGTTTTAAAAGCTACTGAAAGTAATTGACGCTGTATAAAGTTGCAGGATGGAAAGATTGTTCAGCAGCATCAGGTTTGTGCAGAATGCAAGTGAAAAGTTTTAGACTCTCACTGCCGACGTGGTCTAGCTGCACAGCAGAGATGCAAATGGCCCCAATAAGCATAAATATTATAACATGTCGTGTTTGTTTCAGACAAATAATTATACGAGATAGTTTAAAACCATAACCAAGATTTTCATTTAAAAGTTACCTGATATTACATTCAGTCATGAACTTAGCACATGTTTTTGGTAGATGTGTCAGTGTGATTCACAATCATATCCAACTGCTAATGCCAATACTGCAGTAGATGTGTTGCTATCAATCCTCATTTTGCAAAAGGCTTGATGGCTGCTACAGTGGGCCTTATTTACAACCAGACTGTGTGTGTGTGTGTGTGTGTGTGTGTGTGCATGCTTGGTATTGTCACAGTTCCCTCTAACAACCTTCACTCGACAATGAATTTTTTGGTTGCTATAATTTGAGGCAGTATGCCATTCTATCAGTCCAGGCTTATGGGAAATGGCAGCCTGCTGTGCCTTGCATTCATTTCCTTTGTTCTTATTCCTATTTCTATCCTCTGGACATGATCCTCATTGTCAGTTGTTGGCCTAAGCAATTGAAAAGCTTTGTCAGGCCTCTCCTGAGTCCCCTTCTCTGCTGCAGTCTTGTCAGGAGGGGATAGTTGACACTGCCTGTATCTTCCTTTCTCTCTGAAATACTAGCACTTCAGCCTTTTGGTATTATCTTGATTGATTTCCTAGTAGATGGTTTGATTTGTTCCAGCACTTAACTTAGAGCCATGACTGTTAAATCTAGGGATGCGCCAACTTTTTCAGTTCCTATACAGATACGTGGACTTTGTGTATCAGCTGATGCCTGATACTGATTCAGTTGTTGAATTAATAAACTGTATACCTTGCCTTGTGAATGACAATATAGGTTTCAGCCTTGACATTAATGTTGCGCTGCTGACTGCTGACTGAAACAAGATATAACAAGTGAACACATTGAAGAGCTGTCACTTATTATTAAAATGAATAATTGTGCTTCAGCAGCAATTTAGAACAGCATTCAAAATAAATAGGAATCAAACTTACTTGTAAGCATTTAGCCATAACAGAGGAAAAAAATTCCACTGTATTCACCAAACATGCACTTGAACCCTAAACACATCTAGACATATCTGACTTAGCTGCATATGAGAAATGAGTCAGACAAACTGGAGGTCACCTGGACTTTATCCCTACTGCAAATTCGGCTGTGTCGTGTTCTTTCTGCTGCACGCGCGACACATTTGCCCGTTGTTTTGTTTTTGAGTTTTTGTGAAAACAGTTTATAATACAGCACCTGAAGTTTAACACAGGTTCAAGTTTCTCACATCTTTGCAGCACCTCTGCCAAAGTTAACTGCTTGGCCATATTGTTTTACAGGTACTTGGTTTATTTTGTGTTTTCCTTTTCAGTTACTTACCTCATTATACCCGATCTACTGTAGTTTTTTATGCTACATCAGAGCCAATATCAAATATTAATATTAGATTGGTGCATCTCTAGTTAGATCAGGGTTACAGTCATGTTTTCAGTTCTGCCTGCTATGATCCTTCATATTTACAGATTTGGGTGACATGGCATTCTTTTGGCAGAGATGTGATGTACGTTTTTATGCAAATTTCTTTAATTGGCTCTGAAGTACAATGCTATTGTGATTATACTTCAGATGACAAATACTGTACGTTGTGGTATGCATTGATGTGTCACGATGTTTACATTGATCCCCAATTATTCCAGGTGCCACTGGCTGACATGCTAAAAATGCACCTTTTCCCCCCAAACCCCAACAATATTGACAAAAGTGAGGAATTATTTAACCAACTATAGCTAATATAATGGTTCCCGGTACTTTATAAAACCAAAAAGACCTAATGTTACTACAGCATTGCATCTGCTATGCACAAGCATCTAACAATAAAACATATTGGGACTCTCCAACCTCAAAATGACGAAATGGCAGTGAAACCCTTCTTTTCCACCAGGACTATTGTTCTGGCTGCGACACAGTTTTGTTCTGTCCTCTGCCTGGTGTCTTATCCCACTGGGAGCGTTTTAGAAGCAGAGCAGCTTGTCGCCGTTCAAAGTTTTTCTAAATTTGTCTTTGTTTCTCATGTAGTGAAAGGCCTTCCTTTGTCTGTTACTTTCTACTTTGTTGTGCTGTTGCCCAGAAACTCTCCAGTTAAGTTGTTATGCACAATATGGATCAACGATTTGTGGCTTTACAGTTGCTAAAAAATTACTTCCCAGTCACAATTATCGTATTTAGCTAGGCTATATTTCACATACAGTGCATGTTAACAGGAGGAAAACCATTGTTTCTCAATGAAGCCTCCAGCCTTTTCCCATTTTAAACCACTACAGAGTGGAACAGACGGAGAAAAGCACAACCTGATTGATGGATTTAAGCTTCTCAGAGCTGTATTTCTTCTAGTGGAGCAGAGTGAATAGCTACTTCTGAGATGTGCTGCATTGTGCGTGGCAGAAATAGAATCGTAGGGTACAGTGACGACGATCACCTACAGCTGCTCCGCTGGCCCTAGTGGTCTGTATTTAGTATCGGTATTAATAAAAGTAGTTGTTGCCTTCTAATATATTTCGGACAAGTCGGTGACAGTCTCTCTACAGCAGAAGCTAATGTCTACTATGGCAACGCTGCTTTCTAGTGCATTTGCAAGTTGTGAGTAGTTTATGTTCATACAGGCCCATTAATGCTGTGCTGTAGGTTGTTTAAGAAGTATTTTCACATAATAAAGGAAAATTAAAATGACTGCATTTCTGATTACAATCGGAACTAGTCATATTGGCATTAGCAGGTTCTCATCACTGTGTGTTTTTTGCGTTCAGGGACAGTACAGAGTGTAGGTCAAAAGTGTTTCAGGAAGTCAGAGCTCAAAAAGCTACACCTTACTAACACTGTGCTCCACCTCAATGTAGTAGCACAATACAGTAAATAAGAGCTTTGCTAATTAGGACTACCATGCATAATTGTTTTGTGATGAATACTATCATAAAATTATTTCAATTTTGAAATGTTTTTTTTTCATTTATAGATTGAATGTTAAAATAAGTAATAAATGCACTTGAGTGTCTGGCAGATATTACGCTTAATTTATTGGTATTTAAATAAAATTGAAAAATGAATTGTTAATTGGATAATAGTAAATAAGATGTTCCATTGTTGTTGTTAGATGTAGCCCTTTTTGTTTGTACTTTTCAACATGTCAAATCTGTGAGGAATTTTAAAAATCTTCTTTCCATCAACTTGGTCATACTGAGACTGAAGTTACATTGACATCAGTCATTCCAGGACTATCGTGCTGCATTTTTTTCTAACTACATTTTGTCTTTAACTCTGATTTCCTCACATAATCCTCCATGTGTCTAAGGGACTCAATAACAATTATCACATCTGCTGTCAAGAGTCTCTGGCTTTCAACCTTTTATTACTCACCACCCACATGATACTTGTGTGTGTACATGCAGTGAGAGATTCCAGTTCTGTGGTCAGATGTCTGTATGTGCCACTGGTATATCTCTTGTGTAGCTCAGCACTCTTTAAGAACATGCACCCCTCTTTGCCTGTCACTGTTGTCTACTCCTGTAAGTGCAGAGGTGGACAGATTGTGCCTGGCCTTGCGTGCCCATGGCCTTTTGTTTTGAGTCCTTGTGGACCTCCCTCTCGTGACAGCCCCTGTGTTCAGGTGGAAACTCTGTCGAGCACCCTGCTGACAGGTTAAGTGCTCTTGCACATCACCAAGGGGGTTGAAGACAGTGTTTCTCTATTTTTCACTTAATACTTAATTTGTGTAGCAGGCCTGTTTATACTGCTATGGGTTATGTATTTTTTTTTATATTTAAATTTTATTTTATTCAATAGAAAAACAATTTTGTATTGAGCATGACATTTTCAACTTAACCACTTCTTTAGATAGTTCACTAACTAGTTCAGTTATATCCAGTATACACAACAGAACATATATATTCTGCAGCTATTTTGATACTTGACTTATAGGTTTTTGCCTTGTTAAGATGTTTTTAGCTCATCATTTATGGATTTTGATGCTTTTTCTCACACATGATGATTAACTTAGACACTGAGGTCTTTTCATACATTAATAAAACAAATCAGCAGTTTGTTTAAAATAATGAAATCATTCAGATTTTTACTTTTTTAGAAATCACTTCTGTTGAACATATTGTAATAGAGGTGGCTCATTTGGCTTTTAATTTCCATGAGTCATATTGACCAGAACATCTCTGCGACACAGTTCGGGTGATGGAGGGGATGTGAACCACTTTAAGGTGTGAATATTGTTCGCAGTGTGCTGTTCTTCTGCTGAACAAGCAACTTTCCTTCTGCCAATTTCTTGAATGTTAAACGTCTAAATGTTTAAATGCAAATGTTTTCATAAGATAATTTCTTGAGACCACAGATTTAATTAAGTGTGCTCAGTTTGTTTGGATCTTCTGTTCATCATTGTAGCACATTTGGAAAACTAAAGCACTGTGTTTGAACCATCCATTCCAATCAGTGTGGACAGAACTTGGCTCTGTTAGTCGCTCTTCTAGTTCTGGATGTCAAATATATTGAATATTTAAACAAGACGTGGGCAAACTTGCTTATATAAAAAGGTAGGGATGCACCAATACAGTACTAATATCGGATATTGTCCCCAATGTTGCCTAATGAGGTAGTTTTGGAGGAATGATTGGCATATTAGTGGGGACTCGCAGCATAGTCCAGGTAATCTCCAGTTCCTCTGACATAGATATTAGTGTTCTCATGTATAGCCCACCTGGGTAATGTGTAGATGTGTGTAGGTTCCACTGCATGTCTGACTATATTCGATTTAAAATTTCAGTTTGCACTAAATGTTTACAAGGACGTTTTTTCCTGTTAGTTTTGAATGCTGCTGTTATTTTATTTTAATAATAACATTTTATTGCATTTATCTATGTGTTTATCTTTTGCATTATGTTCAACAAAGTCACAAAAGCAGCGTTTAAGTAATGTTTGCCATCCACAATGATAGATATACAGTTTATTTTCAATAATTGGTTCAAGTCAGTATCTGGCATCGGCAGATATGCATTTTCAGATATCTGCATGGGAACTGAAAATGTTGGATTGGTGCATCTTTATAAAACAGTTCCCATATTTCAATCCTACCTCTTTCCCTTATACCATATACCTTGTCCCTTGAAACACAGTGGCACAGGGGGACGGCTCAAAATATTCCCCCTCAGAAATAAGACACCCCTAACTATACCGTTACCGTTATACGTCATCATACTTTGTCACTAGCTGCTATTTACGACAAGTGTTTACAGCTTACCCCAGTAAACACCCCTACTACTCTAGTGAATGCACAAAACACAGGGCCAAGGGGTGGAAATGGGGTTGGCCCTTAAAGCCTGTAACAGCAAAACTAAAGCCAGACCTAGGTGTAAAGTGAATGTTTCTTTGAGGACTTTTACTTTTTCCATCACACTTTTCAGTTCCTCACCACCTTCCCATATTTTCTTTCAACACCTTACACATAAACATCATTTTACATTTTTCAACCAAACCACTACACAACACAAATGACATTATTTGATTAAGAATAACATTGCACCTCAAAATGTGACTGCAAGACAAAGAGTGATTGGTATGTCAGTAGGGAAGGAAATGTGATACTACAAAGATATGCAGTGTACTATGAGGTTCTTAGATGTTGAGCCAAAAATATAAGAAACTTGTCATAAATTGGTGGATATTGAGGTTTTTATCGAAACCTTTGATGGACAGCAGTGACTCCCCAATAAACTACAGGTTTTATGACGCGCCCCCTGTCCCCACCTTCCCACCGTTCAGCCATAGTTCTTCTTACGATTGTCACTCCCTGCTTTGTCCTCATTATTGATCTCTCTCTGTTCAGCTCTGCACAATTTTCATTTATGTGAAACCCACATGTGCTTACCTTTTTTAAAAATTTATTTATTTATTTTTCCCCTCTCCCTCGCGAATGGGTGTCGATATGATTGCGTCCCAGCTGGCCTTATTATAAAGGGTGAGAGCCATAGCAAGTGAGAGAAGGAGGGGGTTGGGGAGCACTCTACAGCAGCCGCTTTCTCCTGTGTAGACACAAGCAGTGATGTGACTAATTCTCGAAATGTTCTGGTCTGCATACAATATGGGCTTTTTGATTGAGGCTGGCCAGCCACCTGTCTCCACCTGCACATTTCAAAGATTGATTCAGAGAAGCAATTTCAACTTTTGTCTCACTAAACTTTAATTTTTTACTGAGGTGTAATAGAAGTGGTGCGATTGAAGTACAGGATATTTGCTTGAAGTGATATTCTTACATATGAAGCTACTTGACCACAATATTGTTTCATTTGTGTAGTTTTAATGGGTAACTTAGTCAAAAGAATGTAACTTTTGAATGAGCTGCTTAAATAGCGTCCAGATATTAGAGCTCTGTGCATGAACAAAGCACAGTAGATATCTTACCCTTCAGGTGCTTATTTCCACAATCTTCGAGTTTGGTTTGTCCTTTCTATTGATTTAAGTTAAACTAATCTGTTCAGGCCTGGTGACACTTTACCATCAGGGGAAATCATTGTAATGTTGACTACTTTTGTTATTCCTAAAGATTTAAAGTTTGTCTCTCCAGTTACATGGAGGTTGAAATTCAGAGAGTATTGTTTTATTAAACACTATTATTCAAATCAATACAACTGCAGTTTCTGCAGTTTGAGTGATTTTTCTGATTAGGTCCTTTTTATTTTTTACTAATTTGATTTATTTATTTTTATTTTAGAGACATGACTCAGATCCTCAGGTTAAACCTAAAAGCACTGCCTGTTACAATATTTAATGTGTTTATGCAGTTTGTGCAATATAATGGTTTTACTTCATATTTAATATTGTTTTTGAAAACTTTATTTTTTGAACAGAGATGGATGAAATGCATCAACGGTATAAGGTGTGTGCACATTTAAATTTCTCCAGCCTTTTAAGAGTAGGGGTGGGGGTCTATATCCAACAACATTTATTATTTATTCTTCTTTGAGAGCACATAAGTGTTTTTCGTGATGGGGCAATATCCAGATGGGTGCATTGAAACCCCCTTTTAGCACACTTCAGGGCATCCTGTCACTGTAGATTGGTTTAAAGAGGCGACTTGGTCCCTTTGTGACAATTAAAGCATTCTCCATTTACTTTTGTTAAACTATTAGGATCACTGAACCCTGCACTATTTCAGCCTTAACATCTGACTCTACTCATATTCATGTAAAACTTACACAGCAATGTTAAGACATACTACATAGGATACATATCATCGATGTATCATGTGAGAGTCTGTACACAAAAGACAAACTAAAGCCAAAAAATGCTAATTTTAACTTATGAGATCAGAAGTAAAAAATTTCAAAATCATTAAAGTAGGGTTTGACTTTAGAGATTGGAGATTTCTTTACAGGATGTCACAAAATGAACATTTTCTGGCAAATTGCTTTAGACTAAATTGTTTTCATGTACATGCAGTCTGTTTAACATGTTCTTAGCAATGCTGCTTACTAGATCGGTATGGTTTTGATTTTGTTTAACAAATGTATGTTAAATTACCTTACTCTTATCAAATGTAGTTTCAGTCTTTAAAAAGGTTGCAAATGTGATTTTACTGACAACTGCATGATGCATTCCACTTAGCTAAACATAGTTTGTGTAGTTGCCCCAGACATGTGTTAATGTAGAGTCCTGTAATAACCAAACTTCTTTTCACATTTGCTGCTGGTGCTTCAAAGGGAAACTAAAACTGCGGTAATTTATACTTTGAGATTACAAATAGATCAAACTCTTTTTTTTTTTAATGTGAATATCATTAAAGTACTGACAAAACAAAAACATGTAAAATCATACATTGATACAAAAAACTAAACTCACAAATGTGCTGTTTCATATTTAGATATAAGCCAGTGGTAATAACAAGCATACTCTTCAGTTTCTTCAAAAGATACCAGGATAAATGAGGCCATAGATACAATATTCAAATACTCTTGCTCACCAAACAAGCTTTTAGTTTTTATGCCCTGAGCCACTGGAACAGTCTGCCTAAGGGTTTGAGAGCAGCAGGGAGTGATGCTTTTAAACATGTTACTCATTATCATCTTGTCAGTCATTTGTAAAGCACTTTCGAAATGCATGGATTTGTATGAAAGATGCTATACAAATAGAATTTAATTTGTTTGGGATGGCAGGGTGGTTCTACCATCCCGAAGTGGCCAAACACTGACAAGTGTTACAGGCCTTACTCAGATTTATTTATGTTGTTTTCCCCAAAGCACAAATGAGAAAGATAAAAAAGATTAAAAAAAAAAAAAAATACCCAACCTGCAAAGTGTACTGGTTCATTTTTCCTTTGTTGAAAATGCATTTTCTTTGAAAGTTATATACATACAGATATTTTTCCACAGGCACATCTCTCTCAATGTGACAAATTACAGCAATTATTCTGATGAAGTTCAAGGATGACACCATTATGATGATGTAATAATGAGCCCGGCCCACCTGACAGGTTCTAATAGGAAAGTGCCGAAGGACATTTCGGTGATGGATGAGTGCCTCCTTGTGTATTGCCATTTTGTCAAAATCAACTAGAACCTGGATCTAAATAAATCTCACCTCTGGCTTTCAAAATACAAAAAATGTATGCCTTGCTGGAATAATAAAACTTCTTTAGCCCAAAATGTTATATCCTGTTAGGCGATATTTTTAGATTAGATTTATAATGCATATGTTTACTGGAGTACCCATTTAGGATTAGGATTATCATGTGAAGTCTTGACGCACAATATGGAAGTGGTACAGACCCAGCAATAATCTTGCAATCTCAATGTTTATATGCCTATGTCATATAAACATAGGCACTAAATTTCATCTTCTGCTTTTTAGACAGTTACCTGTAAATGTGCTCCCAGCATCCTGGCTTTGACCTACATACACCCACACAAAAATCTTTTTCAGCTCTTAATCTCTTTTTCTTTTGCCTACTCCTCTTTATCTAAGCATAATAGTGCAAAGCCAACATGCATATGGGTTTCTGTGGTGGTAGAAGCTGGTTGACAGAATATTTCTTATACAACTGGTAAGGGACAAGTGATTTTAAGTGATCGATAGCCAGCCACATTAGCAGTTAACAGTTTCTTAGGGTTAGGTTAGTTTTAAGATACTTGAATTATAAATTAAATAACATAAAACAATTTAAAATGATGGATGATGGATCACTCCTTTCGCTATTAAATGTTAGGCCAGACAAAATCAAAGTAACACAGTAGTACATTAGTAATTAGTAAATGGTACCAAACAACACCCAGGCTTCATTGAAGAACATTAATTAGATCAGAGGAAACTTGTCTAATAAAACAAGGTCGGATCATTTTTTCCATGATTGAAAAGGGCTGTATACACATACCTCATTTACATGATGGGAGTGGCATGTGTTTGCTGTATCTAATGTCAGCCCAGCTGCTGGAAACACCTACTCAGCTGGTCCAGATGTCCTGGGGATGCAGAAATGCTGTCGCACCAACTTTCAATCCAGGGCTTCTTTCCGTGTGTACTGTCAGTGGAAAAAATGCTGCACACTCCGAGCAAGGAATGTGTCTCCTATACAGTTTGTCAGTTTTGTATTGATGTCGTTGGAAGCTTATTGTATTGGTGTACTGTCTGTCCTGAACATAAGCACCACAGCTGCAGCGATGCACTGCGCTGTCTGGCACTCAGTCTCAGTCTGCCTTGACCAGCTGCTCTGCTTCATGCTAATTTATTATTAGCTTGAGTCTGAGATAGCTAGGTAAATCAGATGGATAGTTGTTTTATAGTTTAACAGTCCAAACTAAATGACTATACCTACCTCCTATATACCTACAGCCTATAGAAGTGTCTTGAAATACCTCCTCCTATGTCACAATGTATATCTTGAAATACCCAGTTACAGTTATGGACCTGTCATTGTTTGGAAATCTCAAGCAAAAACACCAGAATATGAGGCGATCGCAGATGTTAAAGCAGCTGCAATAACAAACTCATTTAACTCAAAAGTTTTGTCGGCACGTTTGCCCGTGATTCCTTACAAGATAAATGATGAACTGATGATTTGATTAAAGTGGTGATTTATGTTTATATGTTTTGTTACTGTTGCACGATTTGTTAAAATAATGGTTCAAATCCATTTGCCTTAGAGGTGTACTTCAATTATATTAGAAACACTTGAGAGCCCCTGCTGCGCTCAGGCCTGCAAAAAGAGAAGAGTGTAGGCAAGGCAGCTGGTGGCTAACCTCTAGACCCCTCACTGCATCTCTAATGGCCCTGTTGCCACCCCCTTGCATGCACTGCCCCATCTCCCAAGGGGCGAAGTGGCTACAATAATAAGACAGAAACGTGTGTAAATATTCACTGAAAGGAGAATGGTACTGACAGCACATTAAATATGAATGGCCTGTCTACTGGTCCACTAATGTGTTTGGTCATAAGTGAGCACATTAAGACTGAGATGGTGTATGCAGGATGCTGTGAACTGCCTGAGGATTTTTTTTTCTTTTTTTTTTTTTTTAGGGAAAGTAACGATTGGAAATTGACTAGAATATAATGCTGTTACACTGGCGACTTGTATCAACCTCAACTTGTATTTAAAAGCTCAACAGTTAGTAAAAAACCTGTTTTGTAAGCCTCAAAGCCAAGTGTCACTTGCTTGTTTCCAGCACTGTTACTTGATAATGAAGTGCTGGTGCAGTACAATGCTGGCGACGATGTCCTGCATCCAGGATGCGGATGTGTTGACTCTTGACAGATTTAAGATCTTCCTGCCAGCACTTGAATGTACCACACATAACTCTGTGAAAACAATCAATACTCTAACTGCGTTTAGTACGTAAGAGTAATGTAGTCAATAGGCGTTAGCAGCGTGTGGCAATCTTGTGTTAGAGGTCTTTGTTGGTAGGACAAAACCACCTATGTCGTCTGTGAAATTTCGATTAATTTCACATGGATTAATGAAAATAATGATTAAATGATATTGAAAGTTATAACTTGTTCCAACAAATTATCCATCAAGCTTATCCTTTTTGAGTTTGACTCAAAGCACAGCGAAAGACAGGCAAAACAGGGCTCCCTTTCACTGCAAATTGAATTTAACAGCTAAGTGCTGGAAACTAACTTATGTAGACTGCTACAGGCCACTTTGTGTCAGCTCCAGTTTTAGCTGGACTGTGCATGGACCTACTTTAAATACAAGCAGGCACCACTCTATTTAGTGATCCCTCTTTTATCCAGTCACCCCACTCTTCTACTTTATCCATCTGTAGGCTTTTGTTATGCACATATGCACTTTTAAAAGGCAGATTAGAAACCCGGTTACTTGTATGAATCACGGAGAATTCAGCTTTTGACTTTATTTTTGAAAACTAACAAAGAGATGGTGAAATGAAAAAATATATAAAGTGCTGCTCTGGAGCTTAGCCCTTAAGTGTGGAGTGTAGTAGTGCGTCAGAAAGGCTATAGAAAACATTTGGACTTCATCAACACTGTAAATGCTCCTGTAATGTTGTCAGTCTATAATATCGACAGTTCTAATGCACCATAATTAAAAATAAAAAAAAATCAAACACACCTAAAAACTGTACAAAAACTTTACATATGTAATATAGTAGATGTCACCCTCTTTGTTATGTACTGCATGCAGCCACTACTGCCCTCATGCCAATTGTGTTGTCAGCAGAAAACGCTTCTTACACCTCATTGCTTCCATCTGTACCAAAACTCTGGCAGTTTGCTTAACATACAGATGCCAGATGCTGGCATTACTGCTGAACTACTACACCACCTGTTAGATTTCTTTTATTTTTTGGAAGGGGAATTATCTTATTTTGTTTTTGTTTTTTCTTTTAAGAGAGAGAACTCTGTCATCCTTAAATGTTAAAATTTTTGTATGCGTATCTTTGTATTTGTGAACACTAATTATTAAATAATAATTAACACTGTCACTATTTATAACATGCAGGGATGTCAGATTGTATTTTATACGTCCAACTGCATATTTCAAAAACATCAGAGGCAAACAGAAATCTGCTCTAGGCTTGGCTGGTTATTTTTGATTCCTTTGAGCCAGCTCTCTCAGGAGGAAAAACCAACGCCGTCCCTTGAGTAAACACTGCGCTACAGTACACTACCTTCCTAACAAGGGGATTTTATCTCGGAGTGTGATATTCATCAAGTCCTCAGATGTGATAAATCATGTCTTGTTTTTTGTTGTCAAGCTGTATATAGTAACGTAAATACTGTGTTTTGGAGAATTACACACTTAAAGATCAAAAAGGGGATTAATTTTACATATTGTGTGCCAACTTGTTCTGAGGTGGGAATAGCTTTTTATCAAAGTCTCACCATATACTTGAATGACTTGACACAATTTTTAGGTATATCACATCTTGAATAGAAATAATATAATCAGTAAACATCAGCTCTAATTGGAAGTATTTGAAGATGTGTCTCTTGTACTAGTGTTTACAAGCATGTCATGCCTTTATCCACTGACTTTAAAATATCACTTTAAGAGCATAAGAAGATTAAAGTTTATTGCCAGTAATCCCTGACTGAGATATATGAGTGCTGTCGTTTACTGGGTTTACACAAAACCCTATATGCAAACTACCATTTAGCATGCTGGTGAGATCACACTGTCCTCTTGAAACATTTTTCCCCCAGTAGTTGTCAAGTTATGTTTTCACCTTCATAAAGTATTTCCTATGTCAACAGTGACACCTTCTTAGAGGAGTATCAAGGCTGTGTCCGGGTTAGCTGTCACCGAAGTGTAAAGGATGTCACTGTAATTTCTTTATAGCCATAGTAGCCACATGGCTCTGTTGTAGAAAATGGCTGAGTGTACTATATGTATTTCACTCTTGTACAAATTAGATGCCTTGATTTATGGAGACCCATGAGTAATGGTTGTATAAATCACATCTTACTCGAACATACATGTATAGATAGCAAGAATTTTCAACTTCTCAGCTTTGTGCAAACTATATATCTACTTGTTTCTTGACACCCTCCAGAGTTGGAAGCTTATCTTCAGAGAGTCCTGCCATTCATTAAGATAACTAGTGTTTAACAAGTCTTTAAACAGCATTTTAATTTATTCTTAAATACCTACATTTTTTGTTTTGTTTTTTTCACATACTGTGTGCAAAAACCTTTTTTCATGGTGCAGAAGGTATTTAAAATGTATTGTTCTCTTTAAGATGAGTATATGATAGACTCTCTGTCACACCCTTAATGGCTAAATATATTGAACTCACCCATTTGTTTGGGATGATTCACACAGCTTTATTTTTTAACACTAGAACCACAAAGAGTAACTGTAATAATTGATTTGTCAGTATATCTCACATAACATCAGTATCTCAGCCAAATTATATTGAATATGGAGTCATAAGCCAGTATGTTGTTTGGTTGGTGTAATATTAGACTGTTATAAAATGTTCATCACTTATCAAGATAACCTATGATATTTACAATAAATTACTCAGGAAAATAGTCGTCAGAAAGAATTTTGATAAATAATTATAAGGACTACACTTTTGGCTGGAAGTATACATGGTACTGTATGTGTGCAAAAAGTTGTTGTTGTTTTTTTTCTTTTCCCCTCGTCATTTATACATCTGGACTAACCCACCACTATTAAAGACTTGTGAGATATGTCCTTGTATATTGCTCTTATATTCAGGCTGCCAAGCTACATTTCATTTTTCTGAAGTACAAAATGTACGCTGCTTCTTGAGGCTGTGAAACATGTAACAATGTGACTGATATGTAGGTGATGGTGTTTAATTTACTGCCATGCTTAGCTGCTCTTAGAGGCTTCCTCCTCCTCCTCACTTCTGTATGAAGTAAGGTCATTACTTCCAAGGTTGGTCCCTTGATACACCTGTGATTAACTCTGTGGCTGTTGGAACTTACAGAAATTTGGAGACACGTTTGAGAACACATGCAAGTGTGTGATGATGGCTCTTGAATCCAACACCAATTTTGCATATGCACTTTCGGCCATTGTCCAAACATTGTCCAGAGTTGTTTTGTCTCATCTCATCTCTCATCTCGCTTTGGGAAATGTACTATATACGTAGTCTGTTTTTGTTGTTTCAAGCATTTCTAATTATTTTTCCAGTGTTGAGTATATTGCAATGCTGCATGAGCTTATTAAGGTATTTATTGCCTTTTTAAAGTCTTTAAATGGAAAGAGATCAAGTGCACTTAAAGTTAGGTTGTGCATCCTTGAAAAGGTAGATTTAAATACATTTGTGTTCAGTGTTTCTCCAAAGGGCTAACACCTTTCTACTTTGCTTTTCTTTCTTCTAGGAACACACTGAATCAAATGTTAAGTAATGCAATGTCTAACATCGCAAAGCGTCAGAAGAAAGTTGAATGTGTTGGCCAGAAACTTTTGTTAATGAAAAGCTGGACCTTCATTATACACTATTTGAGCTTGTGTTTGCTCAAGGTTGCTGAGAATATGAACTGTCCTTTTGAAGTCTTGTTTAAATTGACTGAGGTCAGAGCAGGGAGTTTGTGCTCTGCCTGATCTGTGGACTCCTTGAGAACCCACAGCAGTCATTTTCCAGATTGCTCACGGCATTTTAATCAAAACTTCCAAAACTAATCCACAATCACTTACATACCCACATACAGGAACAGAGAGGTGGAGACACGAATAGCTGATCATCGAATTGCTTTGTGCTTTTAATAGATCTACATATATATGACGAATACGGATTCATGCAAAAGACATGTATTGAATTCATTGCATTTCTAATGTACAATACATTTATGAAATCTTAGTTCTTTAAAGTTAAATTAGATAATAGTTTATTTGGTAAAGCCGTACCTTAAATGTTGTGTTGATAATGTATCATTATACAGGAGACATCTCTCAATGCTACAGTCTCTCCATTGAGACTTTATAAAGTGAACCACAATAATGACACAGCCCCGTTGCTTGCAAGTAATGAAACTGCTGACATTTTGTATTCCACTTGGAAAGATGCTAATGCCAGCACCTTTATTTGGATTTCAACCAATTTTATTTTGACATCAGATACGAATAAACAAGGCTCATTATCAACCCTCTAATGAGATCTCTACCATGACTCTGTAATTAGCTCAAAAAAAGCACTTCTTAGATCTCCCAAGTTACATCAAAAGGGAATCTTTCTCAATTAGAATTGAGTTCAATGCAGTTCTTTGTTTACCTTGTCTGAGTAACAGTCTCCAAACTATATAGTGCTTGACAGCTATCATCCGTATGATTTCCATATTTCCCCGCCCCCATCTCTTCCATTTTTAAAGGCATGACACACTTTAACACACAAACCCACCACCATACCTCAAAGTGTATAAAGTAGGGATGAAATAAAGACCCAGTGGAGCCTGAACTTGCTGGTTTCAAACACAATAAAACACAAATAAGCAATGTCAAAGGGAGTTTGAGTATTGATAAACAGATGCTAACACTCAAGACCTTTTGGAAATATTCTGAACACTGTTTTCCTTTTGTTTTAAGCCTCAATGTAGTCTGCAGATTTCTTGGAAACTTGCAAAACATGTCCATGGTAATCTCAGAGGCAGAGTAGGATCTTTGCTGGTTATGGTACAGGAAAGGTCAGGTTAAGATCAGGATTTAATTGTGACATTAAGACCCTTGCCAAAAACCAAATGGCTGATCAAGAAAACTCAATTATTCAATCTGTTGTATGCAGATAACTGCTTTAAAATCAGCCGTTGTGCTGTGAAAGTTGTAATCTCTCTGCTGTCTTTAGCTCTCTGATCTTTGAAATGATGCTATCAGAGGTGATAACTAAGTATGAACTTAAGTGCAGTTTATTAATTGTACTTTACTGAATACTATTGGCCAGCTACAATTTAGAGGGAAATGATGTACCCCATCATTTATTTGACAGGTTTAGTTACTTGTAGATGTAAATTTAAACACTGCTGCAGTAACACTGCATGGTAGACCGGCAACATTACAAGAGGAAATCTTTTACTACATAAATAGATTAAATCATTAAGCAAATCATCATGTTTTTTTTTCTTTTCTACAAACCTTACAAATCTTGCCAAACTCTAAGAGGACAACTAAGAGGATTTAGCCCCTTCACCAAAAAATCCCTTACTGCTGTGATAGTCCTTAGTTTTTCCTTTACTGCCAGAGAGAATGGAGCATTTCTCCTGGCTCTAGTAAAGGTGCCTGTGAGGTGATGCCAGTGGCTGATTAGACATTCTAGTTTAGAGACCATAACACATTAAGCACTGTACAGTCTTTCACAAAGATGCTGCTTAAAATATTCAGTCAGAATTATTTTGGTGTGTGTGTTTGTGTGTGTGTGTGTATATATATATATATATATATATATATGTATATATATATAGTTTCACTTCTCCTTCCACATGACTTCTCTTAAGAGATATGTTGCTGTTTTTTTTTTATCTAACGTCTACATTGATTGTCATGTGAAGCCTAGAGGAATAAAGGATCGTTATTCCTCAAGGATAAAGGACCTGTTCCATTAATGGAGAATTGCTGTCACTCTTTGCGTTGCCATAGACATGTCATGATTTTCAGAAGCTGCTCTCAGGGCATACACACTGAAACTGTGACAAAAAAGATCTTTCGACATAGTTTTAAATATGAAGTGCCCAGCCATGTTTAAGG
>OMLM01010377.1:209428-235422 GCA_900302695.1 Helostoma temminkii | reverse complement strand
AGCACAATATTGAAGATGACTAACTTCAGGCTTCACTTGATTCTTAAAGTCAGAGTTTATAAGATTATCAATTGGTAGCATCATAATTCCTAAAAGGGGTCATATTATGTTATCATGTTTTGATGTTGCACATACACATTTGTGAAGATGAGTGCTTTACAAAGCTTGAGGTTTTTCAACATGCTGCAGCAGTTTACACCAAGCAGTGTGAAACTCCATAACTGTCCATCTGTTTCGAGCCAAGTACGCAGTCCTGCCCACCCTAGCTGCCACATCTTTACTCATAGCTAGTGCTAATTTGAGTGCTTTTTTTCTTTCTTTAGCTGTGAATGAAAATTTATTTTGTTTAGCTTTTCCAGAAATTAATAAAGTAACAGGCCAGCAACAGTCTTCGAGCTATGTTCACAACACTGTATCAACCACTGTTTTCACAATGGGCCTAGCTCTGTTCATCAGAACAAAGTGGAATGGGAGAATGGGAGAGAAGATGGAAAGACACTGGAGATTAAACGAGCACTTTTATTCTCAAGGCCAGAGGACTTTTTACTCAAAAATCATATAATCATGTATCAGTGAAGCTACAGAATAAAAAATGAAACTTAAATGAAGCAGAATATGGTCATGTTAACAAGGAAGAGGCCTGCTTTTGATTTTTGTTTTAACCTTGGCTATTAACAGTCTATTTCTGTTTTTACATTACTTATTTTGGGGTATTAACCTCCACTATTCTTTTACCCAACAATGACCTTCTCTCTTTTTTTGTCTATGACGTATGTTATTCTTTATAATATCCTTTACTGAAAATATGATCAGAAACTTAACTTATTTTGGAGAGATGCAGTCAAATGCTCCTGTGACCCAGACTCATTGAACCGCACAGCCAGCGGTGCATTGGTTTGCTTCTAAGACCTTCTGATTGAGCCTCGCAATTCTATTGTGAGATTGAATTGATTTTGTGTTTAATGCTAGCAGTACCTTAAGTTGCATATTAGGGTTTTATCAAGAAATCAAAGTAATATTATTTTGCATTTGTGTGTATACATATATAATTCATGAAAAGAATTTATCCTGAAAATATGTAATGAAACTTGAATATATTGAATGAAATTCGAGAATATCAAATGAAATTCTAAATAAATGGAATGAAACTCTAAATATATTGAATGAAACTTAATATTGAATATTGAATAAATTCTATAATTCATGTGATATACATACAGATGGATGCCAGTTTCTGCAAACATTATTTAATTAGCAGTACAGAGCTAATTGGTGAAAGTGAAGTTAAAATATTCATACAAACGACTATGTCAGACTGCAGGTCTTAATGCTCAATTCTTAGAT
The DNA here is from genome assembly GCA_900302695.1 of Helostoma temminkii. Taxonomy (NCBI): domain Eukaryota; kingdom Metazoa; phylum Chordata; class Actinopteri; order Anabantiformes; family Helostomatidae; genus Helostoma; species Helostoma temminkii. The sequence goes on along the minus strand of OMLM01010377.1, from coordinate 234,078 downwards.
AAGATCAGATTTTTTTTATGCGTCTGTTATTGTTATGTAAATGTGACATATCACACTCCAACGTGAACTGACCACAGACCAGAAGAACAATGTGACGTCATGCGCAGCTTGTATACAGAATTTATTCTCTCTTGTGCATTAGAAGCTGAAAATAAGGATGTGGAAAAAGCTACTATTTTAACAATGAACTTTTTTTGTAGATATGTGTGTGGATGCATTGGATTTCATCCAAAGTTTCAGGACATCAACACCTTTGATTACATCTGCCTCTCCACAAGACTCTCATGCCAAAGCACTCATCTCAGGCGAAAAAAGTCGGATGAAATAAGACGACTGTTCAGACTGAGCTTGCACTGGAAAACACCAGATACATTTCTGATTTTCCACATATAAAAGTGACCCAGGTTGAATTTCATGTCATGTGTGCTGTTCAGACTAACACTAAAAAATTAGATTTGTGCCACTTTTGCCTGCAATGTGAATGTAGTTATAGTGTATAATTATCCACAAATAAAATGTTATTATTTGAACAAATGTGTATTTTAGTATGTTGAAGTTCTTCAGAAATGCAGATGCAAGACTTTTGTTAAAAAGACTTTTGTAGTCTCTGTGTTCCCCCAGGCTGTTTACTGAATGTTGTTTGTTGTAAGCTGAATATTTACATTCGCCCACACACCTTCATTGCTTTACCAAAACCCTCTGCCTTCTCACTCAGACAACACTGCTGGCCAAAGGCCCAAGAGAGACCAACCGATCATGATGAGGGTGGGCAAAACCCTAATGCAATTTGTATGGTGCAGAGCACTCAGTAACCAGATGGGAGCCAGGCTGACTTACCCGAAGCAGCTTTCCTTATTTACTTCTGCGCCCAAGGCCATGTCAGACAAGGGGGAGAGAAACATGTTAGCGCGAGCAAATTATCATGACTTTCATGTGTAGAATAACGTTGTATCAGATCCTCCCTCTCTGCAGAGTGTAAAGGAAGCAGAGACAGAAGTGCTCAAGGCCTTCACCTCTAACATGTTCTCATTCAAGTTAAGACAAGGTGTGTGTGGGAGATAAAGGAGCAGGTCCCAGCCACTCCCAGCATGGAGACTTTGGCATCTAGAACATTCTGCTCTTGCCAGTCATCAGGGTCAGGATATTGGGTGGAGAGTAATTACAGCAGGGGCACTTTTGTAAGGGCACTGTGGTAAATCACAGCACTGCACTCTCTGTTTGTGTATGTGTGTACTAATAAGAAAAAGTTAGGCAAACGAACTATCGTCGGACAGTGTGAAAAGAAAAATCTATTGCATTGCATTAATGTTCGTTTGATGTAATCACTTATAGCTTTTCTATGGTAGCCATGTACAAATGTGGAAATAATATACGTAAACATAATATAATGTACAGTAAGTAATGCATTTGCTTTGTGACACAGAGAAGCTATTCTTAAGTTTTGTGCATCAATTCATTATCACGTTCTAAACCTGTGACAACTAAACACCTGCGTAACTAAAACCACAAATTTGAGTGTCATTTATGTATACTGCATGGTGCATTGTTGTGAGATCCTGTGTGCAATTAGTGTTGTGTGACTGACAAACGTGGCAGTGAAATTTCTTGCCGAGTGAAGATTTCACTCTCCAGAGGCACGGAAAGTGTGCAAGTCATAATTCCCTATTACCACTGAGCCCAAATGATTTTCACTCTACATCTCATCCCTCATATATGCAGATCTGAGGTCTGAAAATATCCACTCTTAACCCTTTAATGGTCTTCTCTATTGTTTGAAGGGCACATTTGGGATGTGATGTCTTAGCTGCTTTATCTTGACTGACGTGTGGTAAGCCCCAAAAGTTCCAAGGGTCCAGGTTTTTCTCTAGGATGTTAGCAGCAGGAAAAATCACTATTGGCATCAATATTAACAGCATGACTCCATCATATTGCATTTTTTTAATGCAAAAGTACCATATTAACGAATTTAAATTTTTCTGATACTTTTGCTAAATTTACAAAAAAAGCATTGTTGATTATTAAACGAAGTTACATCTTATAACATTTAACCTGAAGCTGACAGTGTATAGCAACGTAGAAATGTGTATATACATTGAAAATCTTTTAAAAATAATAAATTTTTTCTTTACATTTCCTGCCTCCAGGAATCAATAATGCAGTTCAGTAGAAATAAAAAACAGAGACAAACTTAATTAGTTGTGTTGTTTATTTATTGAATTCCAAATTAATTTCCTTGAAGAAAATTGCTCCTTACACTCCAGTAAATATTTATTTCTCATTAATTTATCATTGTCAAGCATTTGTTTAGCACCTTTCTTATTAAGGTTAAAATGAACAACAAACAAACAGATTAGAATTTACAAACTGAACAAGTAATGCAAAAATATAATTATTATTGATGTATTCACCGTAATAAGACAATTATTTCGGTGCCCGTTTAGATTTTATTTTATATATGAAATGTTTAGTAAAATATATTTGTCCATTTTACAATGTGTACATTTTTAAAAAATCATAAAATAAGCATTTAAATAATGGTAAATAATGGTTATTGCTACTATTTGGTGGAAGTTAGTAATTAAAAATACAGTTTCTTCTATAACTTAGTAACAAAGCAGGACATGTTGCTTCATGAATTTCACTGCTGTTTCTTCTGTCCTGCTCCATTTACTCTTCTCACACCTGCCATCAAGACTCCACCTGAATCTCCTTGGAGTGGCATTGAACTGAACCTAACCGGATTGATTGGACCACTATCTGCTCGTCTGTTTGTCAGCCATGAATAATCTGTAACGACATTCAGTGCATCAGCGAGGACCTTGCAGTGTGCATTCATTGTGGAAAATGGACAGCTCAATCAAAAGAAGCTCTTGAAAAGCTGGTCATAACCGGAGGCAGAGCCTTGACCCAGAACTCTGTTCCACTGACTCAAGTTGCAACCTCACCAACATCCATGAATGGGATGCCCGGCTACTGTATTCCCTCTGAACTCAGGGCTTCTTTTTGCCTGCCCCGTCTCTCATCTCTTCCAGTCTCTCTAGCTCTTTAATAGAGCCATGCTTCACTCAGAAGGCCACATTATCCTTGTTAGGAGACAGATGCTTATTGCACCACCTGCCATTCTTAGCTCTCCACGTCAGGTTTCGTGGGCCACTCATCATCACACTTCTTTACATTGTAATAGAAGTCTGAAGACTTGATGACAAAGCAGTTGTGTCCTTGGTATTGTGACATGGGGTTAGCTCATAATTATTTACACATGGAAATACAGCGCAGTTTGTTATGCACCTGTGTTTTCAGCAACCTGTCTAGTTCCAAAGTTATTTTTGATAAGCTCTCTCAGTATCGGGATTTCTTTCATGTAGGAGAGGTAAAGTAATTGGTCTCAGGAAGGGCACATTGTTGGTCTCTTGAAAAGAAGCTCTGGACTCTGGTGATACTGGTGATGACACTGATGCCGTCCAGTACAAAGAAGAACGGTGGGAGGAAATGAAACACTTAGAGTCTGCTTTTGACTGGTTGCCAGGCTGTGCAGACGGTGCATTCTTAAAAGCGTTCATCTGTGATGTCTCCCCTCAACCATTGTGAACTCTCTCCCTTGAAATGGTGCATTCCCCTGATGTAGAGTCACCCAGCCCTAATCCTCCTGTATCCACTGATGAATCCCAGCCACACAAACAGTAGGTATGCTGCCTAATTGAATTTCCTTGGTCACAATGAGCACACACTCAAAACCTGCAAGTTCCAATCCTTGCCTTTGATAAGCAAATGACCTCTATGGAATTGAGGTCACAGCCTGTGAAAACAAGAGTGAGAGAGAGAAAAAATAAAGTCCCACACTCAGACAAGCCCAATATCGACTCACCAAGGATTTAGTCCAGTGATGTTTACCCTGTGTGTGTTGAGCCTGTATTGGCTCAGGGGGGATTCATCCTACCCCCCCACACACGCTGAGAAAGACATCTTTCCTTTTTTTTCTCAGAGTGAAACTTCTTCCTTATTGTTAAGTATTCCAGTTTGAATGGGTGTATGTGTTAATAATCTTTCACACAGATTAGAATAAGGCAGAGTACAGTAAATGTTGTTGCATCCTGTGGATCCAGTAATAGCTTGCATTGTACTACATTGCCAGAGGTCTGTGGGAACAAGCTCCATCATACAATAGTGAGGTCAGTTAATTCATGAACTCAGCCACGCTGCATCTCATCCACTTTTTTATTTCTTCCGTTTCATTTGTTAAAACCCAGGAAGTCTTAAGGCAGAGCTCTGCGTTTGCTTTAGTGCTTCTCTGAGCCTGGATGCTCCTTTTAGAAGCAATCTCTGCTATCTTACACACAGGTTATTGATTAACAGAATTTTCACACAACATCAATGGCCATTATTGTCGTGGAGAACTGAGACGTGTGTCATATTTCCCCCCCTTTTATGCCTCTTTTTGATTTATTTGATAAAATCTTTGAACAATGTCAAACGACTGTCCCGTCTTTGTGCATATGCAACAATCAAGCTTCTAAAAGATGCTAGATTACTCAGGAATCAAAAGACACCTAAGCTGACTCAGTTTAAAATTTCTCCTGGATCTTGTTCAGGTTTAAATGTCTAATCCACTGTAATACACTGTTTCACTTACTTTTGACACCATTGCTTTGTATGGTAAATTATTTGTGTTCAATGAAGGCATGAAAAACGGTGGCTGTTTTATTCACTAAGAAATGTAATAATGTGTTTGCTGATATAAGTGACCATAACTTGACACTGGTCAAGTAGTGCTTAGGTTATGTTAGTATAGACATATTGCAGGGTTCACCTTTTAACTGATACTGATAATAAATAAATATTAAATTGAGCTTATTGTAGTGTGAGTTCAGTTGTCAGTACAAAGGTAGAACTTGTTGTTTAATTTTCCATTAAATGACCAAGTAAAGGAAAGACGTGTTTTTAAAAATGATATAATGTTGCAGTGTCTGACTGCAGACATTGGAGTGCTTACTTTAAATACAAAGAAAAACATGCTGTACAGTCTTTCTTCATTTTAGTGCAGCATTACAAAACTTGGAGGTATATACTTTCCAAAATGATGGTTTAAGAATGGCCATAGAAGTAGCTCCATTGCACTCCAATAAAAGTAAATTAACTCTGATTCTAGCTTTTAGCACAGCATTCATACAATGTCAATCACATAATCACTTCATTGAGGTTTGGGATTTAAGCTCATTTATAAATGAGCTGTCAATGAGACCAAAGGCTAGAAACCATGTCATGTTTTAATTGTGATTTAATAGGAATATTAAGTGAATGTTTTACATCTTGTAAAAAAGAAATGTAAATTTCCTCTTGCGCTTTTTAGGTTTTATCATCTTTGAGGCAGCTTGGCCTACTATAAATCGATATTGATATAATTAAGTCATAAGTGTGTCAGTGCCCCATTTTCAGAAAGACTCGTCTTGTATGAATCAATAGTGCAGTTGCTGTATCAGTCATTTTTGAGTGATGTTCATAAAGTTTTGTTTTACCGACAGCCATCCCACAGGAACAGACTTTGGAAAACAACAGTAAATAGCACCCTGTACAATCCTTATTAACTGCTTTAAAATTACAGTCTCATTTTGTTCACAGAGTGAGAGATTATTTTGTCCTACTTATTAATTGGAGTGAAATTGGACAGAGTGACTCACGACAGTGTTACTAGAAGGTGTCAGACACAGAAAGCAGGTAATTATGAAGACAGGAAGAGATAAGGAAACACAATGCAATTACCCTGGCAAGCAGAGCTTCAAATTACTCTTCTTAGGATTTCTCACCTCTATTGTTCATGCTTTGCATCTCCATACAGATCTTTATTCCTTCCACCCTCTAGCTAAGAGAAGAAAGTAGTTTACATTAATCAAATGAATTTCTACTGTAAGTAGAACCACACAAAGCACAGAACAAGGTTTAATGCTGAATTCCAAATGTATGTATTCAGATATATTTTTCCTGATGATTTTTCACACGTAACTGCTGTGAGCTCTGTGTAAATCAGGGCCATCAGATATTGTCTTTGTTCTTCCCACCTAAGGCTGTAAGGATTTCTCAGAATTTAGCTTCATTTAACTTTCAGGTTTGAGGACATGCTGCAGATTGATTTTTCCCAGTTTTCACTTTCTTGCTTCATCTGTACTGTTGCAGTCATGTGTCCATAAATAACATGCACTGAGGGATTCTTGATAACTAATATATATAACACACACACACACACACACACACACAAATATATAAATATACAAATTAATTCTCCCAAATCCCTCTGCAGTGTAGAAGGTTTAACTTGCACAAGTATATTTAACCAAGACAAACCGTGACTCTTCTGCTGCGTTATATTCATTATTTTCTGATGCTATGGCTGACTTCTAACTTAGTCCACAGAATGTAGCTGTAAGAATAACAACTGTGCCTGAAATTGAATATCTAGAGAAGTCATGTGCTGTTTCTGTTCGATAAGGTGGACATGTTTTTCACATCTTAGTTTTTAAGGGGAAAGCGAAATGCTGCCATGTTGCTGATGTGAAAGAGGAAGGAGGGTTTCTTCTGCTCCATTTGTTCATTCTCTGTAGTGCCCATTTTGTTCCTTTAGCCATTTGTTTTAGCTTTTAGGTGCTCAGTGTCAGCCTGTGTTCCACACTCTCACTGCAGACATACAGACATCTAATAGAAGCACTGGACCAGAGAGAGAGAGAGAGAGAGATACAGCAAAGAGATCAAATCAAATGTTTTGGCTTTTTTTTAATCTGAATTCTAAAATCCAATATAAGCATACAACTATCACTTTTCTTTTTCTTCTGTTTGAATTAGTTGTGAGAAAAGCATATATGAGAGCATGTTGGTGAAATCTTGCATGTAGCATTGGATGTTGTTGACGCTTCGGGGCTGCATTCACTGAACATACACTCATATTTACTTTGATTACATATAGTAAAACCTAGCACATCTCTGTACTAATACACAGGGGGGGCTTCTACTGACCCTTACAGCTACTTATCATCGGGCGGCTGCTGGCAATAGAGCCACTCCGCTTTCCATTCCGACAGCTCATGTCAGCACTGGGCCAGCTTGCAGTCACACATGCTTTGGCAGATGTATGCACAGTTTGCCTCAATTTGTTTATGAAAATGTCCCTGTTATAATGAATATTCTGTAAGTGCTTTATGTAATTGCTCTTTGGTTTGATGACCTGGTAGGTGCCACTTAGTCAAGCTTCAGTCTGCTTCAGTCAGCTTCAGTCTGAAGCTGGAAATGATCATTGCAGACAGATCAAGTGTGTGAGGGGAGTGTAAGAGTGTCACAAAGTGCTTTTATGTAAATGGAAGTTGAAGAGCAGTTCTCCATTGAGACTTAAATACACATCACTGTATATGCTGCTCAGTTTCAACTAAATGTCCTCTGACTAAAAAATGTTCTGTATTGACATGAAAGGTTCAGCACACCACTGTCTCCCAAAATGACCCCAAAGAGAAGAGATGAGACAGAGAGACAGCTGGAAGCTGAAGGAAAATAAGGCAATCTCTTCATCAAAATACAAAGAACACATGGTAGGGATCATGGTCGAGGCTCAACATATAAAAATATCTCTGGATTACAGTTCCTACATAAAAGGTCAAAGGAAAAATGAAATGAAAGATTGTTCCTCAAATATCAAAGTACTAGATTCTGACAGCACCGTGTTGTTTGGCAGAATTTCCTCCCAGTTTTGTTGAGAGCATGGCCATCTTTGCTTTTTTCTTGAAAAGCAATAAAGCTATTTTTGCCACAGCAGCATCACTTATATGAATGCTACTGTGGAAATACTCCATAGATTGTGAACGCTTCATCCCTCTTGGATTTAATAATTGTGAAGCAGACTGCGCTGAGTATTTTTTCACTTGTGGAGTGTTTGCTTAGCGCTTCCTTGTTCTTCCTCAACTGTTGCTGTTTTAACGCCCTCCAAATTACACTAAGGATAGCTGTGAGGCACTATTCTCATTTTCCTCAGTTAACAAGCTCTCTGTTTATATATGATTATGGTTCCCTGTTTGTTTATTCTGCCCGGCTTTTTTAAATTACTTTGCCAGTTTAGTTCAAGGTACAAAACACACTAAAGGATTCAGTTCAGCTCATTTGTTTTCTTTCCGACAAGAAGTATTTACGGTCATTTTGTTGTTCGTTGCCATCAAACAAGCCAATGGGGATAAACCTCTGCTCATTCAGATCTCTTGTATTTGCTTTGCAGCACTGCCAGTCATGCAGGTGACAATTGAAATAACCAGACAGCAGGTGGAGAAGATCTTCGGTCTTGATGAGTACTGGTGTCAGTGTGTCGCTTGGAGCACCACCGGAACCCAGAAGAGCCAAAAAGCATACATTAGGATTGCCTGTAAGTGCACTTTAAAATAATCACTGTGTTGTTACTGAGGCAAACACTGACTAATGAGTTGCTTACATATTACATCTCTTTCATTTACCATTTGAAATGGCCCTGAGGCCGTTATGATCTGTTTGTCACATTGTATTACTGTAATTACAATTTAGTTAAATTATCTTCAGCGCATAAGAAGAAAATACCACACCCTAGCATGGAGAATAAGAGAGTGATGCATCTGCTTGAAGGCAGTCTTAAAGAAAAAAAGTGGAACACTAAATTTGAGTATTCATAAGCATATTTTTCACTGGATACAGTATATCAGCACTGATCCCTATGAAAGTAACTGGAATAAAAACAGATTTGAAATTTATTGCTGTGCAGCAATCATAAATCTGTCTGGGGAACACAGACATCCCTTGCTGCAGCCTCAAAAGCTTTATTAGAAGAAGCCATTTTACATTTGAGTATTTTAAAGCATTCTGCCTATTAATTCTCACATAAATATGCATTATTACAGACAGAGGCGAATACAGTACTGTCTCCAAACCACCAGCCCTGTCTCCTGAAAATTACATTCCTTTGCACTCAAACTGCAGTTGTGATTATGCTTTTGTAGAGCACATAGTCATATAATAACTGTGTTGTGATGTAATGTATTTTTTTAATCAATCAAGACCTACGTTTATTAACAGAAAGCAAGTCGCAAAGAGGTGGTTGGGATGGATTGAGGGCATATTTTGTCCACAATTGACAATCCGCAGATCTGAGTTTCAGTCCAGAGTCCCATTTGAGGTTGGCTGTGGGCAAAAAAAGCACTTTGGTTAGGGTTAGAGGAATACTGTGTTACTGTTTAAAGTGAAAAGATGCTTTGTTTGAAGTGACTGATTTTTCATTAGAATATTTCCCTCATCTTAAGCCAGTGAAGTGAGTGTCTGAACTGAATCATAAAAACCCTTAATAATATTGGATGCTGTGTTACAGGATCAGATACATTTGTGGAAAAGACAAAGGGGTTGCTGTTGATATTTTAGAGGAATATTTGTTTAACTGATATGTTATCAACATCTTTACAACTTGTCATTATCTGCGAACATGTGGTCATTATGTTTATATGTGTAATTGGAGTACAACTATGCGCCCTACAAAAATGTAATCACAGTTACATTTTAGTTGTAAAAAATATATAATTTTTAAGTGACTGGTATGCTTGTATACATTCGAGCCTTCCAGGACTGTTACATATCAAGTATCCTACAGTCCTATTGGATCTGCTTTATTTAACTTGAATGTCATGACACTCTCTGGTTGTCTTTACATTTTTCTCAGTATGATTGGTCAAGACAGGCTCAACATCTGTTTAGAGGAATTCAAACAGCCAACAGCCACACCCTCAAGCCCCTCACAACACAATAACACAGTTCCTCGCTCTGAGTCAATACCCGGGGTGAACACATCAAACTGCCAGCTATCAGCAGTTTGTCAGGCTCATCAAAATAATTTTCCTTGCACGAAATAAGCATTGACAGTTTTACCTGTGTAAATCACAGCCTGGAATTAAGGACAAATATATGACAGGACTTGCAATAGTAAGAGTATTCAATGAGACATAATGTGAAGCCTCATGCAGTCAGCCAAGCTTGCAGGAGCTCTTGTCCAGGCGCCTCGGGGCTTTGTTTTTGTGTGGCTGCTCCAAGCCCTCATACAAATGGAAGCTAGAGGCTGGCGGGTGCTGGAGAGAGGAGAGTGGGTGGGAGGGTGGAAGTGAGGGGTAATGCAATTGCTTCTGCTTGATGCCGAGCCCCTCTGGCATCAGACAAGCATCTCTGAACCAGCCAAGCAGCCTGTAATAAGTAACATGGTTGGTGCCACCGATCCCCATGTGGCTTAGGGGCCAACTGGAGTGCAACATCCTCAGCGAGGCTATGGGCGGATGCTTCAAGAGGGGAAAATTTAGAAACATCACTTCAAGTTTTGTAGATAGAAATATTTCATTCAAAATTCACAAGTGCTAACAGATATCTTAATTGGTTGTGTTCCTTCCACCAGACCTGAGAAAGAACTTTGAGGAGGAGCCTCAGGGTAAAGAGGTGGCATTGGACCAGGAGGTGTTACTGCGATGCCATCCCCCCGAGGGAGTGCCACAAGCTGAGGTGAGACACAGATACAGAAGATATTTATAGGCTCCCATCTAGTATCCGTTTACCCTTTCCTCACCAGAAGGACAAAGAGCAAAAAGTGGCTCTGCATCAGCTCCCCAGCATCTCCTGCTGCTCCACCAGGGAACAGACAATCCTGTATGGCTAAATTACACCTCTAATTATTCCCCATTATTGATTTATTATCTCTCTTACATCTCTGAGAAGTCATATATCACATCATCTGGTCACATCACTCAGGATGGGCTCGGAGGCTTCACTCCCCGTTTGGCATCTCTAAAGGCCTATCCATAATTAATGGATCTATTTGCCTCACTCTCTCCCTATCTTTTTCTCTATCACTCTGCCGCCTCTACACGTTTTGTATCTCTCATACACTCTTGTTCTGCTCAAGTCTCTCTCTCTCTCTCTCTCTCTCTCTTTCTTTCTCTCCACATCTCTCAGTAGTGTGTCTCTGTGTTTAGAGGACCAGACTGCGGCCAGCTGTTTCACCTCGTCTGCTGCATTCTCCCAGTCCCAGATAGGCACTAACTGCTCTAATAACAACACAAGAGGAGGTTAGGCCAACCACTAGGACAGCCCAGAGACCAGGAGCAGCAGACTAGCCAATCAAAGCTTGACAGTGTAGGGACAGCTTGCAGAGAAATGGGAAGGAAGGTGCCAACCGCAGTTCAGCAGAAAAGAACATCAGAGCATAAGTCACCACGGGAGAAAACAGGCATGGTGCACAAGAGGAAGAAAACACAATTATATGTGGCATTGCGACAGGCAGTAATACCAACAACAATGCTGCCATACTGTAGCTACTCTCGAGACAGCACAAGGTCAAGTGAGAGCAAGAAAACAAGGAAGCCCATCTGAAAGTACACCAAAACAAAAATAGAATCAATTTTGTTTTGTGAGAGATTATACAGACACTATACCAAGTATGATCAGTTTTGCACACAGACTACCAATAGCTACAACAATACATAGCAGCTGCATACAGAATTAACCTCATTGTTTATAGATACATTTATTCTGTGGGTCAGTGTCCAGTGTACCACTTCTTGTTCTTATTGTTGTTTTACTGCCTCCTATTACTTTTTTTTTTTTTTGTTCACGTAAAACTCTCTTTCACCTCATGTCTGGTCACTGTAGAACAAGAGGAAACTTGAATTTTTGACCACTAAAATATATTTTTAGGTGGAGTGGCAGAGAAACGAGGATGTGATCGACCCAGCGGGTGACCCCAATTTTTTCATCACAGCTGACCATAATCTCGTCATCAAAAAAGCCCGGCTGGCAGACACAGGCAACTACACGTGTGTGGCCAAAAACATTGTTGCTCGCCGCAAAAGCACCTCTGCCACAGTCCTAGTCTATGGTAGGTGATAACTTCTTTCATTAGATGTCAGTGGTGGGGCTAATGAGAGGTGTGGACTCAAAGCTTTAAATATACAAGCGTAACAACGGCTCATGTCATGTTTTGCTTGCGTCTTGCTTCTGTTTTCTATGTTTACACATTAACCTCTGCATGTCGTCTTGCATGTGAGACACCTGGGATCAGTTCTTGTATATCTGTTCTGATTCAACAGTATAATTTTAATAAGAAGAACATGCAGTGTTATGAATATGACATATGGTGACAACTTGCATAAGTCAACTCCATTTTTCAGTATGCAATAAATCACACCATCATAAATAACTACATAAAGAGATAGTAGTGTATCTGCACATTAATTAGCAAAACTTAAATGTTACTGGCAGCCATTCTGCCAAAGCTGGCAGTCTCAGATCTTGGGTCTGCCATCTTCCTCCTCCTCTGTAGTAGATCCAACATGAGAAGGAAAATTCAATTAACAGCAAACTGTAAATAATGACTTGGCTTGATAAGCAGACTGACCTTTATTAAAATGCATAGAAACAGCATATTTTCCATCACAGAGGGTTCCTTGGGTACTGGCATCTCTAAAGTTTTGGATACATTACAGTTTGGCTTAATTCTCAGCTACATGCAAACAGGAGATGGATATCACATGGGAATGTATCATGAAAGCAAACTTTGTGCTTTTCAAAAATGTGTAATCTGAAATAGTTTCTGTTGAAGCTGCTAGAAAAAAGGATCCTATGATATGGTGTAAAGATGAAACAGGAATTGTTGTGTATTAAATAATGTTGGACAAAACCCACCCTATAACACAAATAATACAGTGTAGAATTACACCTTTTGAGCTTTTAAACTATTTATTCAACTGCACAAATGATTTTAAAGTTGTGTGAGATTTATTTGTGAAGTGTGTACCTTTGAGGTACATGGAAACAAGGCCATGGGCTGTATATATACATCCCTTGTGAAATTGGTATTTCAGTGGGAATTGTAGGATCAAATTGTAAATTCAATATCTTATGCACTTCTCATATTCAGGTTGTAGCTACTTGAATATTAATTACAATAAAGATTGTAGCTACTCCTTTCAGCCAACAAAAGCTCTCAGTGGAATCTCACTGGAGTTTTGGGTGAAGGCTGATTTCAAATGCAGAAAGCATGTGAAGAATGTGAGGGTCAAGTATGGAAGACTTTTCGATTGCTTTAGATGTATTAAAGAAAGGAAGATGACTTGAAGATGTTTTCTCTGCTACATACCTAAAAACATACACAACTAAACTTTGAGTAGAGATTGTCTTCTCTACTGCACTCAACATATTAGTGTGAAAACACCATCATTTATTTACTTGCCTATTATTACTTTATTTAGTTTGTACTAATCATTTATTTAGTATGTATGTACTAATCAAATCAGTATTCAACAAAATATTCAATGGGTGGTAGCAAAGATGATTGTGATTTAGATGTTAGCCAAAGAGACAATTACTTTCTAATCGCATGCAGGGGGTACAGATATTTAATAGCACTGTGTGACTGTAAGTGTAGTTGCAAATTGAAGCATGTGTATGTTCACGGTAAACAGTTTCAAATAAAATGTGCTAATTGGAGCATGCAGTCAAATCACATATCATACACTCCAGGCCTCCAACATAAAAATAAAAAAGCACAATGATTCTTTGTGTGCATTTATAATTGATTAGCTTGTTGTTGAAAGATGAAGAAGTCTGGAATTCAAATGGCTGTGGAGTTGAGAGCATTCACACTGCTATTGTTTGCCTTTTCTGTATTCTTAGACCCAAAAAATTTTAAAACAAATTGCAGGGGTGCATGATTGCAACTTTATTTCTTTTCATCACAATTAGTGGTTGACAAGATGACAAATACATTACCACTGCAGTATTAATTGCAGCTAAATCAGAGTAGAAGAAGTCCTGCCCAACACAAGACCTGTTACTGCTGCTTACTTATATTTCTCTATAGTAGAAAAGAAAACTTTGGTTAGCTGAGAGCATCACAGTTCAGCATGCTAGTTGATTTAGCTAGCTGTAGGAAGTAATAATAACCACTACTTTTCAAAAGGGGTTCAACAGGGGGCCAGCTGCATTTTAACAAGGCCTGGCTGGTGTGACTGCACTCTGTGCTAAGATGTAATCAGAGGCCGAGTTGCCTGGCAATTTACCTCGCTGTGGCGGGCAATCAATCGCATAAAGAGGGCAAGGAAATGATTCAGCCACGACAAGCACAGGAAAGAGTTAGGGGGAAATTAGGGAGTATGTACAGAGAAGGAACGACAGCGCTGTTCAAGTCAATAAATCAGGAATCTCTATCTCTTTTCTTGATGCAGGAAGAAGCTGATGAGAATTAAACCAGTGTGATTTGATGTAATCATCTGGCATGATCAAGTGATACAGCACCTATTATGTGCCCATACTGTAGATGGTTAAGGTTTAGAACATGGGCATTGGTTTAGCAAGAGGCTTCAATAATAGCAATTCAGAGTGCATAGTTTTTAAACTGCCTGAACTTTCAGTCTCAAATTTAAAAAAGCAGTGCTCTGCAGTTCAAAGAATACTTATTGAAAATGACACGTGATGGCGTGAAATCAGTGGTGGATGTGTGAAGAACACAATCTGAATTACTGGAACAACCCTGATGTATTTATTTTCCTGTAGTGTGCTGGCATTTCCAAGGAGGAGGCATTTCTTGTTATGCATTTATGGCCATGAGCGTTGGGATTTAAATGGCATTTAGTGTTTTGTATAAGTGTTTTGTATAATGTCCTTGCATTACCTCGGTTCAGTTTGGAGAGATTTTTAAAATGTCCACTTTGCAGCAACTGTCTTCCTTGGAGATCAGATCAAAGACGGCAAGCTGTCGTGTTATTTCTGTTCCCTGTTGAAGCCATTTTGATTTCACTGCAGCTGGTTGTAATTCTAACTTGGACACAGGAAGCAGCCCCCTTTGCTCTCGCTCTTCCATTAGTTCACCTTGCAGTGCTGAACCAAAGATTGTAACAGCAGTCAGAATTATTCTAGCGCAACACACCTCTTTTCCCTAGTGCATGTCGGGTAATCCTGGCTGCTCTGTCCCCTCATCCATCCATCCATCCCTCCCTTCCTCCAACTTCCCCCCTTCCTCACCCCTTCATCCCCCCGGCGCTGGTCTGACAGTCAACGGTGGCTGGTCCACATGGACCACCTGGTCGTCCTGCAGTGCTGTGTGTGGGCGTGGCTGGCAGAAGAGGAGTCGGAGCTGCACCAACCCCACGCCACTGAATGGAGGCACATCCTGTGAGGGGCAAAACGTCCAGAAAAGTGCCTGCGTGGCCACCTGTCCAGGTAACTCCCAGGCAACCCTGTTTGTCCTGTGGTGCTTGGCTTCCTGTGGCTTCCTTTTTGCATTTTTTTGCATCTGAAATCAGTTCATCTTTATTTTGGCTGCTCTTTTGCACCAGCACCTGTAGGTCGTTTCTTAGATGTCAGTGCTTCAGTTGTTTCCTGCCAGTAGACCTTGCTTGCGTAGTAGTGTCAGAGCCTATTAGTCGTGACAATAAGGTCTCATCCTCAAAGTGATTTATTATTATCACACTGTGTTCACTTAACTGTTTATCATCTGCAGTTTATGCAGACCTTGCTTTTATTTCAAAGACCTGTTAGCTTAAAGAGACATGGTCCCAGGCATAGTGTTGTCAGAGCAGGTAGTACATTTGTTATTGTTTGCTACTCAAGCTATGTAGTAAAAATAGGCAATAAAAAGCTAAATTAATGGCAGCTTGTGTGCCATTTTTATGTGTGAGAAGTTGAGGGTGTTTCATTTGCCTGCCCATTCTCCCCTGTGAGAGTGGCAGAGAGTGTCCGGCCTGATACTGAGCAACACGTATCGATCCCTGGTAGCCTGAGATGGGAGTCAAGCTGCTTCATTTGCAGTCCCACATTAGTCCCTGACAGAGGGAGAGATTGTGAGAGAGAGCTGGGTAGGAAAAGGAGGAGGTGCAAGGTGGAAACAGGGATAGAGACCGATGGAATCAAATACAGTGTAAGGAAGGCAACAACAAAGCCTAGAGTGAGAGAGCAAAGAGGAAAACTGAGAAAGAAGTAGAAAAATCCTGAGAGTGTGTACAAGATCCGGCTGTTTGGCTGCCAGCAGATCAGTCTGTGGACATATAGCTGGGGTGTTGTAGCCATGCTGACCGCAAGAGAACTCTCCCACGCTCAGTAAATAGCAGAAAGGGAAATCCAACACCTCTGGCAGTGACAGCATCTCCCTGTCTAAAACTAGGGTTATCTTCCCCAGTGAATCAGCGTGTTGTGTTACATATCTCCCATGTAAAGACATCACTAGATGTCAAGCGTCAGTGTAAGTACAGTAACATGGCCCACTGGAATACAGCAGGAGGAAGATAAAGAAACACAGAAATGCATAATTCTTTGTTGGGACGTGACCTGTATGGATTTTGAATTATTAGCGTTCAAGCAATGAGTAATGGAATTAGAGATGTGTACAGGGATAATTGACATTTCCCACTAGCAAAGCTGGACACTGACCTCCACGAGCTTACAGAGATTAATGTAAGTCCACACTGTTATTGTTAGATCAAACCCCACCCTCCTCTATATTCTGTTGCCCCCGAAAGAGAAAGGATGTAATTTCAACCCTTAGGGTGCTGACAGAAATTTGCAGAAACTTTTAGGAGAAAAACAACACTTTTTTTCCCCCTTGACCAAATGCTACAGCAATATGACCCCACTCACACCTCTTTCGGTCCTGTTATTTGGCAACAGAAGATATTCTCTCTCTCTTCTCTCACTTGTTACCTGTCTCAGACAGAACATCAGTAATGTAGACAGCCACAGCTGTCAGCACCCAGAGAGGGTTCCCCTCAAGGCCAAAGTCCACCATGCCAAAGCCCGGGGATGATGAGCTGCTATTTCCAATCACAAGTGACGCTCTGTATTGTGTACTCAAAGACATCTCTGAAGTCCACCAAGATGACTGATTGCTCCAATTATTTGTCACCCAGCGCACGCACAGCCCAGCAACGACAATGCCCAAATACATCTGAATCGTCACTTTGATTCACCAAATACATGATTAGCACATGTATGAATCATCTGCCTGAATAGAAGCTCTCATAAGAGTCACATTCAGTGACGGGGAACAGATGAGACCAGTCTAGCAGAGAGCATCCTTACATAGTGCATAACAACTTTAATTATAACTGTGCTTATAGCCTTTCTAGGTCTAATCCACTAGATGCACGGTAGATGGTGATTTTAGCCCATTTCAGAAAAAAGAGACTTAAGAAGAATGAATTACATGGGGAGCTCTAATGCTGCAGATAGACATCATGTTATTTATTTAGACATGGCTGACATTTGGATTCACAAGTAGTGTTCTTTACTTTTAAGGGAGAGCCTTGAGAGGCACTTTTCCTCTACAGTGCCTTTGTGTTTAGCTGTGTTGTAAAAATTGCATAATTTATTTTGGGTCTTGTTTTGAGAGTTCATTAATTATCTAGACTAAGATTGTTTGCTGATTATTAGCCCTCTTGTGTATCCAACTTTCAGCATTAGATCTTTGAAATGGGTTACATGAAAATGTGAAATTTTGTATTTTTTAGCTGTGTATTCTATGTAATTTGTAGTTACAGTTTGTTTTTGATTTGTCTAAAACACATTGCCCTCTGCAATTTGCTTCACTTCTCCTTTGAGGATAAAGACATGCTGTCGTATGAATGAAAATTCACTGGAAACAAATCACTTTACATTTGCAACCAACAACACGCACAGGCTATAATTTGTCCCTGCATTGCCCAGTTAATAATATATATATATATTGCTGTTTGAAAGGCCAATGGCTTGGTTTTCCCACATTTAAAAAGTATCAGAGTGAAGTAGTTATAGCTACAGTCACAAAGGCACATTTTAATACACATTCATGAGAGTCCACAGACATCGGTCTGTTCATCAACAGAACTCTCCACATGTCTATTCACAATGACTCTTGTGTCTAAATGTGAGCTCCATCTCTCTCATCAGGGAAGTGTGAAGCTTGAAAGGCTCATCTGTATTTTTGTTTAAGTCTCCAAAGTGTTTAATGAGAGTTTGCGGAGGCCTGTGTGGCAGATCAGATGGGCTCCATGCTGGGAGAGACACAGGGAGCTGTGGAGGAGGAGGCTGAGGCTAAAGCCTGAGGCTCAGAGCAGTGCAGATTAACACTTGAGACAGCAAGTAACCAAACTATGCAGGATCTTATCTCCATTCCTCTCCTTCGTCTCCATCTCATCAAATCCTCCTGAAGTATCCCACATAATTCTGCAGTCCATCCCTCACCCTTTCATTGACTCTGCCCTTGTCTGGCTTGTGGTCAGAGCCAACAGTCATGGCAAAATGTCAGATCACAGCAACAAATTTCCAACAAAGACACAGTGTCTGAGCCAATAGCAAATAGTTAGTCCTCAGTTTTGCAAGTGATAGAGTGACACCTGCACAGACACAAATTAGCTGAACTGTTGCATGATGTGTTGGAGAACAGCAAACAACCTGAAGAGATTTCTTTCTCATGTTAATTATTTAAATATTGCACTGATCCCTAAGGCTTGCCAGAGGAGTAGTGAGAATTCAGCTAGATGGAAAATAAATAGACTTGGGGCTGGTGTGTTTGTGCATGGATACTGTATGTTTGTGTGTGTGTTTGTGTGTGTGTGTGTGGGTGGGTGCTGTTGTGGTTGTCTGTGCACATGTTGTACACATGCAAGTTAGAACCCATATGTCTACTGTCTACTGCAAGTGCTTAATTTTACTTTGGAAAAAAGCATTTATATGTCTCTGGATATTATCAGAGATTGTTCTGGAGACTCGATAGTTCATCCAAGGAATGAATAAAGGCTGTGGCTAATAAATGTGACAGAAGAACACATCAGTTCACTATGAAAAGATGGCGGCCATCTGGTGATGGCCTTGCATCAGTGATGTTTTTAATGAATCTGTACCATCACCCTCTTCATATCTCATTCTGTTTCATATTGGTTTGTTCTAGTAGTTTAGTCAACACAAGGAGTAGACTGTGCTTCAGTTATTGATTACACACTACATCACTACCGAAAAAAGAAGAATACGGTTAGACGATTAATCTCTGTTGCATCACCCACTTCTGTGACTAAGCTATCGGCCCCCTCCATGGGTTTGTGGTTTTCTGTGGCTTTATTTTCATCAGCCTTTGAACACTGGGATTAGGTGTGGTTACATTGTGTGTTTATATAGGACAGTGGAAGCAGGGGGGCAGCTTGCTGGTCTCAGTGGTACTTGTCTACCTCCTTGTGTTCCCCTCAAGGACACAGAAACTATGGGTGTCCAGTGATCTCAGACTGTGTCCGTCAGCAGTCATTGTCATTTTGAACAGCAAAGCCTCAAACAGGCCCTCCTACCGACCTGTAAAGAATGGTTGGTTCCTTTTGCTTCTCCCCTTGACAGCATGTCCAAATGGGAGCTTGCCATCAGGTTATTGTATTACTGTCCCTCCTCAGGGACCTGCCTGACCTAAAACCTGTGGTGCTGCATGATTGAAAATCAGCTGTGGTGCTTCTTGCCATATAGCTAACAACCTCTTTCTGTGGATTTGAACAGGAAAACTGTGGCTTTAGATGATGATTTTCTTATGTGAATCCTGAGAAGTAAAATAATGAGGTTTGGTTATAATTTCCACCTTAAATTTGAATAAGGAGAAATGAAAGCAAGTGTTTGTTCTTGTTTCATTGTAGTTAGTGCAGAAATTTACTTTTACACTTTGCTTCCTTTTATAAGTCCAACATTTCTTTGGTCTCTGATTCTGTGGGAGGCATCTTCTGTTATTGAAATATTTGCAATGTATGTTTAGAACCATCAAAAAAAACCTTATCCATCTTCATGTTTCAGTTTTATGTCACAGTGTTTGTGTCTCATCCACATTCTCATAAACAGCACCCTATTTGCTCTTCCATCTCCTTGTTTGAAAGTGTTATTTGCTTGGCCATTAGTCTCGTTTTGCAGTAGCAAAGAGAAGTAGAATTTCATCACCTCATAAGGGCAGATGTTGATCTCATCTTTTTATTTCACAGTGGTGTGGATAAACTGAGGGGCAACATAATATATTCATTAGGATGTAATTCGCTATTCAATCATTCTCATTCCCAGCCTGGATAATCAGCCCACTGGCCCACGGATGGGTCCACTCAATGCCAAACAAGGACAATTATCTGATTGGTTCTGCTCTCTTTGCCAAATGGAACTGACTGTAAAGAGGCCTGAGCTGTGTCAGCATTGCAGCGTGCACACACACAAATACACTCTCACATCCTCTAGAAATCATTTCAGTACACACACAGACAAAAAAATAGGCTTGTGTGGGAGCAGGGTCTAATTCACACACCTGTGCCTTGGTCTAATGTGCTCACGGTGGCTTTTAGCTGGTTTTCCAATTGGGGACTTGGTCTAAAACCAAATAAAGTCGTTTACTTAGTACAGTTATGCAATAATGCTGTGGCTATGCCATCATGAATAACATTTCACCTTCTCACTTATGTTTTATTAACCAAAGCCTGTGACCTGCTGCAGGTCAGACTAGTTCTCTGGGGGTCATACCCACTGAACTCTTTATTGCTAGGATTAATGAGCGCTAAGGTTTCCTTGCCCTTAGGTCAGTTGGACGGAAGGCTCCTTCTGTCATAGTGTTGTGCTTGTACCCTGTGTCTGTGAAGCTCTGGTGATTCTCATCTGGTCCCCTTCACCCTTACATTTGGGAGAGGGAGAGAGAGAGAGAGAGAGAGAGAGAGAGAGAGAGAGAGAGAGAGTGGCGCCCCCCACACACACACACACACACACACCCCATGAGAGCTCATTACCGCTCTTTTTCCCATTAGCCCTATGGTAACCTTCCCCAGGCATGGTGCTGTGTCACTCTTAATATCACTCCCAGCCATCAGCCCCCCAGCCACAATGCAGAATTACACCCACCTTTGCAAAATGGCCTGCTCTCAGTGTGTGGTAAAACTGCTGATGTTTCTTACAGCAGGCACACTTCTAACTACTACTGGACTATGTCCATTTCTTTCATTTTGCTCTTGATGATGGTTGGGTGTTTGAAGTTCTGGTGAGGCTGCAGATATAATGTACGCACATTCAGGTAATTCAGTACATGTAATGCCACCTGAATTGTGTTCTGCATTCAAACACACACATACTGATGCTGCTACAGTAAAAGCTTCTTTCACAAATAGAACCATCCAAAGCACGTGTTTCCTCTCACAACAATTTATTTTTAGGAGAATTTTTATATAGTTTAAAATTGTGTTTATCTAAACAACTGATTTGCTAGAGTTCATTACTTTACCCCGTAGAGATTTTGTTCAATGACAGTTGGGTTTGTCAGGCCACAGCATCATAGGCTCAGAGGGGTTTAGTGTAGTTGCACCTGATGTCCATGTCGAAAGCAATCAAAGGAAGCAGAATAGAAACAATATGGTTCTCCTCAGGAGTTTTACATGCTGAGGTTTCCCTGTGCATCTGGTGGTTTTGAGTGTGTGCAAGTGGATTTGCATGTCTTCATTATGCTTTCTCTATCAGGTTTCCATTTCAGAGCAAGTGAATTTGCACAGGATAGCAAGAGTATTCTACCGGTTGTTGTTCTCTCACACGCAAATACACCACTGCTTTTACACCACTATTGCATTTGAACTTCAGCATGCAGTTTTAACAGTTCTCACTGGTTGTGAAAATTTACAGCTTATTTTAATAAAACTGTTCAGCATTTCTGCCAATCAATAGTTTTCCCTGTGAGCTAAAAAATCTGTTTTAAATGAACCATTTTGAGCTGCTGCTGCTACTGTGTGTGTGCGCCACCGCACTTATCCTTATTTTTTATTATGCGTATTTGCAGTGGATGGAGGCTGGAGTGAGTGGAGCAAGTGGTCGGCATGTGGCGCAGATTGTTCCATGTGGAGGAGCAGGGAGTGCACCCAGCCCTCACCTGGCACTGGGGGAAAAGACTGCCAGGGACTCGACCTCCAGTCTCTCAACTGTACCAGTGAACAGTGTCCACAGAGTGAGTCCCCTACCACCCACATACTTCAAACTATTTTCTCAATTATTTAACGTCTTGGAACAAAAGAAAACACACAGTAGCAAGAGATGGTTTAACCACAGCTTCAAAGGATGCAGTTTAGTTCATTTACTTTATTTTATTATTTATTTTTCTTATTTTTGTTCCTGAGTTATATGATTTGTTATTATAACTGAACTCATAAGAGGCAATACAGCTTTTTTTAAATGAATGAATGTGCTTACAACAATGTTTGAGAGCTCTGCCAGAAAATACACAACTTACCTTATAATAAAGAGAAGCAAGATACTCTCATGGCCAAAGTGGAGAATGTTTTCAGCAATATAAAGACAGTTCAGTTTTGCAGCCTCCATTAGATACATGAACAAGTAGACAACAAGCTATACATGTAGACTAGTTGTGCAGAAGTGGCATCAGTTATCCACTGAAGGAGAGTGTGCTGCTAATCTTTATTTCAGATCAGTTGAATATTGTATATTTACTTATGGTGTCAGCGTCCTGTCTTATAGGTTGAGTACATGTTACAAAAGGTTTATTATGTCCATTTCATACAATAATTGTACTGACAGATTAATCATTCGTGAACCACCGCTGGCTCATCCCTACCTGTGTGACCTTTTTAGATGATCAGTTCTAATTAATACTTTTATGACATTTGTTGCTAAGATGATATACAATCTTTTCACCTGCACTGGGGCTGTAATGCTCTCTGACCTACTAATAGAGTTGAAAATTAAACCATTTATCTTCTGATTAAAACACAGCCTGCCAGATAAAGTGCCACAGGTCAAATCAGGCGTGAAAATACATGTGTGTTGTTGTGATGTATGTATGCATATGTGTTTATATGAACATTTAAAGATAGCTGGCTATTTCTTTTTTGTTTAGAACAGCGAGTACCGTGTTTGTTGCTCCCCATGTGTCATTAATAGAACATGTGCTGTCAGGATTAGAAACCATAAAGCTCATACAGTCCGTACCAGCAGCTGAGTGGAAAGTGGCACCACAGGGTCCAGTGCCGACCAGATGGACACGAAGAGAGAGCTCTGTCGCTCCCTACTGATATCAAAGACAGAAAGACGTTGCTGTTTCCTCTCCAGAGATGAGTCTCAGGGTGGGGTCTTGAGGAGAAAATGTCATGAATAGTACACTTCTTGGTTCATCTGCTAAGTAAACACTGGGTTTTTAATGGGGACTTGGTTGACACGGGCCACTGAATTAATAAACTGAATTATGTATCTTGCACTGATTGATGTGATCAGATGAAATGGAGGGTGGGGGGGTGGATAGGTCCACATAATATCCGCTGAGAGCTACTGTATGTTAATGTTGCATATACATGCGTTAGCACAACATATGAGCGTGCCTGTGCATGTGTCAACCAATAGCTGAGTTTGGCTGGTGCAGTGAACCAGGGAGCTCAGTCGGCCCATCATCAAAGGTCAGCAGCTCCTCCCCAGAGAGGCAAGACATATACACAAAGATGCCAGTCATTGTTCTGCGCACACACACACACACACACACACACACTCACACAGCCCCTCAGTATTTGTACTGACAGTGCAGAGCAGAGTGCTGGCCTCTGAAGAATGCCGGTCCCAATCTGTTTCCACCAGATGTGTTTCCATAGACAATTGCTGTGTGAAGTATTATAATAAGCAAAATCGCAAGATGGTTTTGGCTTGTCAGCAACTCCCATACTTCAACCATGTCTGCAGGCTATTAGCCGAGATGGAAAACTTCCCCCTGAAACAAAAGACACCCTTCACTTCCAATGTAATTGAACAATGCAACTGCAGAGGGAGCCGTACTTACTGTGCACCATAAGATGTCCTCTGTCTGAGGTCCTTACAAACATCTCTAATCTCCCTCATTAAGACCGAAATGTCACATGTTAGATGAAGGTATTGTTTTGTGTATTGCAGCAGCAAGCTCGAAGACAGATCTGACTGGAAGGATCATTTTCATAAAGCAAGTGAAGCCCAAGATGAAGCTACACAAAATCTTTGCAGAGAAATAATAAATATGCTGGCAGGATGCCAGAGCCAAAATGGCAGACAGGTGTTAGAGGGCACAAATAGTGGGAAAAATAATTATGCTCTCATTCTGAGGCATGGGAAATTAGGACAACATAAAAACAATTATTTGGCTTAATGTGTGTAATGAACATAATGAACTTAAATGGCAACAGCATCCCATTTTAGGGGTGTCACAAATTCATCAGACTATGAATCTGTCTTTAGGTTGTTTTTATATTTGGGAACTAATTTAGTGGCAAAGCAGTAGTGTTTTGTCATGGAGGAGTCACAGACTGCATAAAAAATGGCAAATATTTATTTGTGGACATATTTCAACAGGACTCTGAGAGATTGGATGACTGTATTGTGGAGATAGTAATGGTCACGTTCACTTTGAAAGGTTTAGTAGCCATATTTCCCTGACCTTAGGAACTCCAGAGTTATTCATCTTCAGGCAAGTGACTGGGCTTGGCCATGGAATGAAATATATTCTCATGTCTCTTGATGAATGCCCAGGGAAGAGGCGCGAGAGGCTGCAAAGCTTTTATTAATCAATGCAGGAGAGAGAAAGGAGCAGGTACAGTGAGTCAAAGTCTATCAGGTGCAAACATAGTGCTGACCGCCAATGCAGCAAA
>OMLM01010377.1:164862-208976 GCA_900302695.1 Helostoma temminkii | reverse complement strand
AGAGACAAAAGGAAAGTAAGAGGGGAACTGGACTAAAGTAAAGCCCATCCAATTATAAAGCCTGATTAACTATGTCAATTAAAGAGTGATGGATGTCCTTTCAGTTATTGGTTGGCATCATGAAAATCAATGAGCAGGGCCAGGAGGAGCTGAGAACAGTTGCTGGTCAGTGTAGTGAGCATCGGGATCGTTCCGCGTGACACCTGGTGGGTCAGATAAAACTTCACTCAGTGATTCTCTGATAAGCCACCAGAGATTACAGACAGAGACAGAGAGATAGAGAAATTTGTCTGCTTTACTGACTTTATTGTCTGGGTGCAAGAATGGTGTATTTGTGTGTGGGCGCAAAGGAAGAGTAGAGATACTGGATCTTTGCATCTGAGGTTAGCTAGGTGCCTTTGGTTTGCCCTTAGAAAGTAAACAGCAACTGGCTGATCTAAAGCTATGTTTATCCAATCAGCAGAACTCAGTTGGCCTGTCTCCTTGCTGATGGGTGTTGTTTTGTCTTTAGTCAGTACCCTCAGTAGACTGCAGTGCTAGAAGTCCAAATATCACAGCCTCACCTGGCCTTTGCCTCACCAAGACAATTGGATTTAGAAACTTTAATGAGTAGTTCAGTCATAGTCTCTTCCTCCTTTTTGGAGCTCAGTGTGGAAGGTGTAAAGGTTTAGCCAGGCTGCTTACTGTTAAGCACCTCTATGCTTCCCTGAGGAGAATGAGACAGAGAGAAGGAACAAAGAGACCAAGGCAGGTAAATGGATGAGTAAAGGGGTGGAGCATGGGTGTATGTATTGCTTACGAATGATAAAGCCAGAGGTATGTTCTGTGCAGATGTGGAATATATTGTTAAGAACAAAGAGGCAATCTTGTGTTTGTTTATCTTCAGCCAGTCATTCACAATTGATTATATGTCAAGAGATCTCTGGTATTACACTGGGTTGCCATGGAGCTTGGCTCATATAATCCTGCTACTTAAGGTATCAGATTGTACTGAGATAATCACCCATGAAATGGATTCTGGCATTTCTCTTAAAGACTTGAGTATGTCAGGTGGCATTGTCCAATGAAATGGATTTTCAAGACAAAATGAGGATGCAAGGACAATAGGATGAAAAGACATAAAGAGGGAAGCAAAGAATATATTTTTTTGACCATTTGTGTTTTTTTTTTTTATTTATTTAACTATTAGTGCTCTACTAATTAAATTGTGCTTATTCACATGTCACAAATGTACTAACACCAATTAAAACTTGTCAAATTTGTGTTTTTTGTGGTGGGATCACACCAATGAGGAAGAAATACCATGACAGTCTGAAGATACTCATCGAAAATATGTTGTTTCCATTAATAAGTGATTTTGACACAAACCTTTTGGATGTGTTATTGCTGCTCATTGCTGAATGCATGCTGTCAGTCACAGACTCATGCTGTCTCTGTTAGTCATTTTTTGTTCTTCTTTGATTCAGATTTTACTTCATGCACATTTGCTCTTGTCTTCCTGCTTCTGCCCTCCTCCTTTTGTTGTCAGCTCACTATACACCAGCCTGCAGCACTTTAACCTTTGGCGTTGTTCTCCATCCCTCAGAGCTGAGCAGCTCAGTGCGTCCCCTCCTTGACTGTGTTCAATTGACAGCGCTACGCCCCCGTGCCTCTGTGGTACAATGGCCCTCCACAAAGGCCCCAGGAGCATCCTCCACCTCCGCCACAAAATTTACCCAGCCCTTTGAGACAGCCGTAGCAAATCCTATTCTCCTGCAAAACACACACACACACAATTCAAACACACACGCACACACATGAATGTTTGTCTGGGCTTAGCTGTCATCTTCATACTGTACTTTAGGGAAGAAGACGCTTCTATGCTTTTGAGAGAGACATTCAATAAGAGGTGCAAGAATTTCATAAGCAAATCCTTCATTTTTCCACTGTCTCTCTTGGGGGTGTTGTGTGCTTAGAGACAGAGATAAAAAGATGGGAGAGAAAGCACATGCTAGCATAAGATATATTTATCGAGTGCAGTACTGAAAGATAATGCTAAAAAACTTCACACATAAACAGTTATTCTTCTTCTGGTTGACTTTGATGCTTAATAATACAATAAAACACTTAAAATTAAGATGCTTATCAAATATTTGTCAATGTTCTGTCTTAACTGTGCATAAAACATTCAAACTGACAGAGTAAAGCTAGCATTAGGTGGGACTGATGCTATTAAACAGTAAAACTTTTCATAAAATCATAAAAGATGTCACAGCACCATAAGTTATTATCATTCAGCTACTATGGGAGGTTTTCACTCATGATCAATCATTTCTCTTTCGTTCTGTGTTCTTTCCTTGTAGCTGTGAGTGGGGCTGAGGATGTTGCACTCTATGTGGGCATGGTGGCAGTGGCCCTGTGTCTCACTCTGCTCCTCATTGTGGTGGTCCTGGTCTATCGGCGCAAGAAGGAGGGCCTGGATGCCGACGTTGCGGACTCCTCCATCCTCACCACTGGCTTCCAGCCCATGGGCATCAAGCCCAGTAAGCCAGGTGTGTGGGCACCGCGGCCACGCAGGCCTCCCCCCCACAGCAGTAGGACACTGTTCTTTGTTCTACCCTCCTCTGTGCATCCATCGGTCTGTCCGTCTGCCCACCATGACCGTGCAGCACTCATTTGCGTGTACCACTGATCCTGTTTGTGGTTGTGGAGGTGGTATGAATGTGTTTGCAGTGGCTTGTTGTCTAAGACCTATTATGTGTGTGTGTGAGAGTGTGTGTGTTTGTTTGTGATGGTGTACAAGCTGTTTATTTGCTTGCCTAACACATTATGCTTCGCCACCACCTCATTGTCAGGAAATGTACCCACTCTGTTTATTGCCTGTGTGGAGCCTCTGAGGTTTACCAGCAAGAAATAGAAACACAACTGTCTGAGTTGGATGGAGATGGGGAACTGGGGTGCAGTGCCTGTGATTCACCATGAAAAAAGCCTTTATACATTCTGGGTGCTAAGCTGTATCTGAGTTCTGTTTGGAATTGATTGTGTGGTTGCTAAAGAGGCAGACAGAGAGAGAGAGAGAAAGGGTGTGCATGTGAGTGTTGTGTTTTCTGCACCATGTGTCTTTTCCTGTGCTTGTTTCAATTTTCTGTGTGTGTTGCGACAGCTTTAGAGAGTGTGAGGGCTGTCTCTGTGATGTATGAACCTCTCGCATGCCACTCACAAGCATTCACACATTTGTTTTTGTCTGTTTTTTGTTTTAATTAAAACAGAGAATTCCCATTTGCTCACCATTCAGCCTGATCTAACCACCACCACCACCAGCTACCAAGGTACCTTGCGATCTCGCCACGACACCGCTGGGAAATTTTCTATGACCAATGGGCCTCTGCTGGATCCACTACCGAACGGCTCACACACTCTGCACAATGGCAAGCTTAACTCAGACCCTGCTGAGTTTGTGAGCAGGCTGTCCACTCAGAGCTACTTTAAAACACTGCCCCGTGATGTGGCTAACACATCCTATGGGACCTTCAATTTCTTGGGAGGGAGGCTGACAATACCGAACACAGGTGGGTTCTTCAATTAGACTTCTCTCTAACACACCTGTAGCTCATAACAGGTGTAGTTTCTCTTATTAGATTCTTGTTCCCAAGGCCCTGTCCAGGGTGTACCCTGCCTCTTGCTTGTATGATAGCTGTGATAGGCTCGTGATGCGATGGGTGGATGGATTATTGTTCCCAACATATTGACAGAACTAGGACAAAGACGGGCATTTCTGTCATAATTGTCTTGGCATAGGTACTGTGTGGTCCTATACATTTAATTTATTTTTTAATAAAGAGCTGCTAAAAAACAAGGGAGGACACAAGTTCAACACATCTCACTGGCATATCAGGGAAAGCCTCACACTCATGGAGGCAACCAAATGATTGTGTATGAATGTCAGCTTTAAATCATACTTTGTTCGATTTCATTTCATGTGTTCACCTTCTAAAATTACACATGACTTCAAGGTTCCAGGTGCACAAGGCACGAGTTGAAAGAATGAACCATGACGGTTTATTATTTTTTTCTTATTATACTAAATCCACACGAAATGCATGGAACAAAAGGTAAGGTCTGAAAGCACACAGGGGATGCTTGATCCTTTCTCTACATATCTCTGAAACAAAACCTAATTAATCTGCTGATCATGGGTCAAGGAATCACATAATGACACATTAAAGGGAGACATAGTAACTATCTTCACAGCAGTATTTTAGTACAAGTTTGTGTTTTGTTTTGTTTTTTGTTTGTTTTTTCTTTTGGTGGCAATCTAAAATTATATAAAGTCTATTTGCAATTTCAACCAGACCATATAATCACTTATTCAACACTGGACAAGACAAAACACACATAAGGCATAGTAAAGTGTTGCAGGTGTTTATCTAGTGCTAATGATGCTGGATGATACCCCCCGAAACTGCCTAGTTGAAGAGTTACCTGCGGTCCATAAGGCTTTATGTTTATGGCTCTTGGTTTATTTGTAGAAAAAACCAGCGTGAGCAAGAAACAGACCAGAAAAAAAGCACTTGTGTTTTTTTTTCTAGATATGAATTGGTGTACTGTTTCCGAGTGAAATTTTTAAATGTGATTTATGAAAAGGCAGTGAATGAAAACTCCTGGGCAGTAAAAGCAGAGCAGTTTTCATTCAGATATTGTTTAAGTAGACGCAGCATTGTAAAGCTGTGTTGCATAAGGACAAGGGGATTTCAGTAATCCTCTGTAGGATGTTCTGTTTTCCGCTACAGTTCAAACAGAATGTATATCTGAACAATTTAACATCTGCTACTAAATTGAAAAATTATATGGAAACAAGTCAGGTTTATTTATATTGGACAATGTCACCCAGTGTTGTTGCTTACATAAAAAAAACATTTTTCAAAACTTTATTACACATCCTTTAATGCCTCTGACTGGACATTAACAAGGACAGTTTATCAGTAGCAGCTGTGTCCCATAAACATCTCACTGTCTTACTGAAACTGACCCAGACAATTCAGCCTTTAACTCTCGCGCATGTGGGTTTCTTTATAGGTTCACATCAGGATATCACACATAAAAGTGCTTCAGGACTTCATACAAAGCACCTTAGTGCTGTATTTCTGTCTGTGATACAAATTGGTTTATAAGTTATAAGGCACAGGAGCAGACACCAGAAGTGTATTAAGGGCTCGTGTTAGTTCATCTATTGTGGTTGAAATTCTATACTACTGTATCTAGAATGTCACTAACCCAAAAATTAAGCAATTAATTTTTGTCTTTACAATATCTACAATAAATGAGCAACTAAAATGTTTTTTCAGTAACCTACATCTAGACTGCACAGCACGAAGAGTAAAAAAAAGGTTCAGTGTAGTGATGGATAACTATTCAGTGAATGAGGAGTGTGTGTCACTGAAAGATTCCTGGAATAAAACCTAGTACAAATTATTCCAATAAGGCCCCTCGCCTATGACAGAGCTGGTTGACTTTGTAGCTGATGTCCACAAGTGTCAGTTTTGTGCTAAGTGCATAGACAGAGGAATAGAAATAGTCCATTAAGGATTAGTCTGATAAAAGATATAAAAAGTTCACCATCATTAGTCCCTCTATTTTGCTTCCCCTCTTCACATTAGCTGAGTATAGAGATTATAATTATAGTGTTTTCACTGGGGCCATTGTAGGATGTCCAGATTAGCCGCTGACAGTGCCAGTACGC
Organism: Helostoma temminkii; assembly: GCA_900302695.1. Lineage (NCBI taxonomy): Eukaryota > Metazoa > Chordata > Actinopteri > Anabantiformes > Helostomatidae > Helostoma > Helostoma temminkii. The sequence continues at coordinate 203,257 of OMLM01010377.1, read as the reverse complement.
TAGGATTTTGTGGGAGAAAAGGTCTTTTATTTCTGATTTGCCCGCCATCACTCTGTCTCAGTGTCTCTTACAAATATTTTATGCATGGATTAACTCAAGCTGTATACATTATACCACACATTGGCAGCCATCTACTTATTGGGACACACACAAAAAATCAGCATTTGCATCAATACGCTCCAAGGATATATACTCATTTTAGCTTTTAGTTTTGGAGCAGGCGCATGAAAGACATGGTTTATAGATTCAGACAAGGCTGTGAGCATTCAGGCACCTTCCCGTTATCCAAACAGATGTTTTTATGGTGAACAGACCTAGTTTACAATCCACAGTGTTAAGATTGTGTCACATAGTCACTGTTTGTACTACAATTTAAATAGGATTTGAAGTGGATGATTTTGGCATGAGAATCGCAACACAAATTCCACAACACTCAGACTACCTCAATAGCTCTCTATTCTTCTGTTCTCGTAGGTATATTCCTGCACTCTCCTGGGGAAGTGCAGCTTACCTGAAATAGTCTGTTCCATAGTCTCAATTATCTTCTAGGTGGCAAACAGAGGACATTTAAACTGTGAAGCAATACATGCTTTTGTCTCAGCTAATTGTTGATCGTGGGGATGTGTGCAGGCTCAGCTGCCGGTGCAGAGATTTGCATCTACTATACCTGACAAAGGCTGCCTCTGACCTTCAGAATAGATGTTTTTTTTTTCTTCATAGAGTTTTGTTGAGTGGGCTGGCTGTCTTTGTGAGATGACAAAAGCATTGTTCAGTAAGAACAAATGAGCCTGTCCACCCCTCCTTCTTACTTCCCTCTCTCTCTTTGTTGTTATTTGCATTAGGAATCAGCCTGCTCATTCCTCCTGAGGCCATCCCCAGAGGAAAGATCTATGAGATTTATCTCACTGTTCAGAGAAAGGAGGATTTAAGGTGGGTCTCTTTAACACTGCCTAACTGGCAGTCTTCCCTGGATGCCACTAGGCTGTTTGTTTTGATGCTCAACTGTTCCATTAGGAAAGGCTTAAGAGTCTGTGCCAGTACTGTGGAGGAGGGATGTAAATAAATAATGTAGCCTTTTACCAGGATGTGCACTATTTAAGTCAAATGAATTGTTTGGAAAATACTGTTTATCTGGCTTACTGCATTCAGTCTCTGTAGGCACAGTCACTGTAGCATGCTGTGATAGTGTTATGTTATTACTTAGTCATCACAACTTGGTCCAGGTAGTCCAGAAGGCTTTCATTATTCTCTGTTACAGCTATTCAATAATCGACACAGCTGACTGTATCATATCCTGCTTGCAACAAACCAGTAAATTCTCACTAATAATTTCATGAATAAAAGCACTTCACTCTCTCTTCTTTCTCTCTGGTGTAGGTTACCCCTGGCCGGCTGCCAGACCCTGCTCAGCCCCGTAGTGAGTTGTGGGCCTCCAGGGGTGGTGTTGAGCCGGCCAGTTATCCTCAGCATGGACCACTGCTCTGACGCATGCCTCGAAAACTGGGCTATCCGCCTCAAGAAGCAGAACTACGAGGGTGCTTGGGAGGTGAGACAGCACTATAACTCCAACCCAAATCCTCTGCAGAAAGACAAAGTTGCCACACAGTGAATTTGTAAAGTCTTACTTTACTCACTGAGAGCTTTCCATTAATGAGAAGTGCTCAGCAGTGACTTTAATTGGCATGGAAACTCAACAATGTATATGACACTAGGAGTGGCTCAGCTTACATCCATTCCACAGTGTTTAAATTATATGTGCCATCAGGTGTTTTCTCATTGGCTGGGACAAAAATCTGAAAGCACCTGCTCGCTCTAGCTCAACAGTTGCTAGGCAACATGTTTCTCAAACCAGAAATTCTGTAAGCAAATTACTGATCCTCAAAGTACTCTTCCGAGAGCTCCTTGACCATCTCTGGTCACTGCTTCCAATTACAGAGTTCCCTCCCCGTTTTCTGTCCATGAAATTTGAAAGTAGCCAGAACTGCCAGACTCCAATACGACAGAGTTGGAAAGAACCTTTGGTGTCATACACACACACACACACACACATACAAGCAAACAAATGCAGTACGAGAAAGTATACACATCTCAACCATCCAGAGAGATTGGAAAGGGTGCTAGTCAGCTTTGGAGTGTTAGTAGGTCTTCTTTCATGTTCGATATTGTGCATAAATTATTCAGCCTCCCCATGTGTGGTGGCAGTGGGGTGTCTGTTGGATGGATTGGCCTGTCTGACGCAGAGGTTAGACCAGCACTTTTAATCATCAGCACGGCCAAATATAGCCCAACGGCCTGACTGCGGCCACCAAAGGAAAAAGTGTCAGGTGGACAAGAGAACAAGAGTGGAATCAACCAGAGTGTGAAGACATGAGGCATGAGAATGAGAAAAAGAGGGAAAGGCAAAGTGGACAAGCAGATAATGTAAATGTAGAGGAGTGATCAGAAACAGCGGGAGATTGGAAATATAGTTCATATTGTATAGTATGGCTTGGGTAAGATGAGAAAGAAGAAGTGTTGGATGGTGAAAATAGACTAGCAGGAAGAGTAAGAGAAATGAACTGCTCGCAAAGTGTGTGCTCAGTGGCGTAATTGAGCCACCTCACTCTCTGCGAAGAAATATTAAGATGATGAAAAGGTGAGACTCCATTGTGGTTGCATAGCAAATGAATAGTGTCGATACTAATTCTATTGATGTAGATGATGTCTGGTTGAATCGATCGTACAAGGGCTCGCTGGGCATTTGGCAGGCAGAATGCTCTCTTAGGCTTGATTGTCTAATGGGAAGAGTCAGTCAACTGGCATGAAGGGGTTTTAGATTTTAGATTTTGTCACATTGTAATTTGTCCCCATCAAATTAGTAGAGAACTGGAATAGTATCCTATACTGTGATGGGATTGGATATTTTTGAGCTTCTGTGTTCTTTATTAGCACTTCGGCTCTACAATGAAGCAAGAAAATGTTAGAATCTGTATTTTTTTCCATTTGCAAATTGAAGTACCAATTAATTCTTGACACCTCTTGTCCTGCTTTTTTGTTTTTTGTTTTTTTTTTACTTTTCACCATCAGGCAACAGTGTTGTTTTGCAGAGAAATTGGCAAGTTGTTTTCACCTTTCTTAACAAATCTCTAAGGCTGAAGGAAATTCCAGGAATCCCAATAATCCAATATTTACTGCACCTCCAGTGTGTTCTTTCTCCAGAACCATCTATTCTTGCCAGGAATCTATCTGAGTATCCTTTCATGTCAATTGAGTACCTCGTTCATGCATTATTAAGCAAACTGATGCTGTTCTATAGGATGTGTACCTTTGTATCAGGGAATGTGTCTTTATGTCAGTGTAGAGTAAGCATACTGTGGTGTAAAGGGAATTTGAAGCAGGAACAAAGTAGTCCCTTTTTCCCAAATCTACATGGTTACCTAGATACATGTGGAACTTTAACTTGAAGACCTTTAGCTTGGATGTCACACAGCAGGGAAAATGGATTTTAGCAATGTGCTCCAGCACAAAAATGTACTTCCCTAACAACCCTTTTACAAATACACATACACACATCAGGTACCCAAGCAAACACATTACCCTTCTATCCTACATAAATTGGGTGCTTGACCTTCCATCCATACCTTGTTTTTTTCTCCCCCTCACCTCCTCCAGGACGTCCTGCTGATGGGGGAGGAATTGGTGTCAGAGCCCTATTACTGCCAGCTTGAGGCTGAGACGTGCCGGCTGTTCTCTGAGCAGCTGGGCACCTTTGCCCTGGTGGGAGAGTCCCTGCACATGGGCGCTGCCAAGCGCCTGAGGCTGGTGCTCTTCTCTGATGCCTACTGCTCCACACTTGAGTACAACATCAGGGTGTACTGCATGGACGATACACAGGACGTCTTCAAGGTAAATCTGACAAATCTACCACTGCCAGTTATTCTGTTTGGTTGGCAGTTTCTCGGGCCTCAGATTGCACAGATCAGGCGGTTTCACCTTAGCTGAGTGATAGGTAGACTATTATGTGTAATAGCATTGTCTGTCACATTTGAAGGTTAGTAAGAATCAGCACAGACATGTAGGTGTTACTCATACCCATGGTAAATCAAACAATATTGCAGGCCTGATTACACCATGTGCATGTTCAAGTTTGCATGATTTGCAAAACAATGCCTATGTCCAGGGTAATCATGGTACTCTGTACATTCCCTGTGTGTTTTACTGTAGGTGTGTGTCTAGATGTTTTAGATGTTTTACCCCCTTCATTCTGTCAATGGCTCTGCCTGGCTGCTGTAGGCCAAGAAGTTTCCCATCACTTTGTTCAACAGCATATTTTCCCACTTTTTTGCACTCCACATGGACAGAGTATAATCAAGCACTAATGCCTTCCTCCCTCCCCCGAGGGCTGCTTCTGAGTAGCCTGTTAAGATTTCATTTGCATGGTTAATTAGTAAATTAAAAGGAGAGCCTGTCCCAATCTTTTCCCAGCAACCCCCATGCTCTCTTTCTTTTTTTCTCCACCTTTCCTTTTCTCTCCAAGCTGTTCCTCTTAGTCTGACACCACCCACAGCCACAAGTGCCACTTCCCACTCAAGTCCACTTTTGCCGGCTGTAATGGCTGACCTCCTTGTGCAGAGGTTTTCTACCAGCACTATGGATGAATGTGGGACAGAAACAGTGAAAGGCAACGGTAGCTCGGGCTGAAATTAGCACTCTCACATTCAGGGAGCTGAAGATTAGATGAGAACTGTGCACAGGCTCTAACTGTGCTGTGCGAATTACCGAAACCTCTCCCAGCTCACATCTGTCCTTGTGGCCCTGCTTCCCCCTTTTTCTGTTTCTGACAGGTATCAAATAAAAGCATGCGTGTTCAGGCTGTTTTCTTATTCAGAAGTAAAAATAAAATGTAGCGTAAAGGAGGTAAAGACCTTTTTCTGGAGTTGGATATCAACCCTTTGTGTTTACTTGCTATCAACGCAGTTCTAATGATTGGACTCTCTTCATATACATGTGTATTCAGATCGTTGAGTGGCCCAGTGGTGTTTTGCTGCAGTGTGACTGTTGAAATGACCTTGTTTGTCCTGTGTTGGATGCAGGAAGGCTGCTGGTGCACAAATACACTCTCTCGCTGTCTCTCCCTCTGGCTAGCTCTTGTTCTGCTATTCTCCCTCTCTCTTAGCCAGGAAAAGGACATCTGAGCTTGTTGACTCCAGCATTTGTGCTCTCTTGACGCCCTTGAGTGCATTAGCTCCCTGTCTCTCACACAACCTGGTCCTGTGGTAAGCCACGGCATCTCCAGGGTTTTGTAGTTTTTAGTGAGTGATTTAGAACGTGGGCCACACTGTTTAGTAATCTCGACTTCACACTGCTCTTGGTGCTATTATGGAGGGAGCAGTTCATTTAGCAAGTACATTAACCACTTTGAGTGGAGATTAAACTTCCCTGGAGAGGTTCAGTCTAATCACTAATCACTATCTTTAAAATGCACTATTTATGATTAGGCTTTCACTATGGCTGCCATTAGAATTAATTGTAGTGTGCAACAGTGGTGAAGTAGCAGTAGGTGGTACAGTGGTAGTGGTACAGCTGCATTTTCTGTGTATTGATGTACAGTTCACATTCAGTACATGTGAAATTTATGACAGCAGTTGCTGCCTGCTAAGGCACTGCACCTTGTTTTTCAGACAAGAAGTCATATTTCCTTGCATTAAACACCCTGTACTTTTGATGGGAGATGAAAAACAGAACACAAAAGGCATTTCACTGCCTTTCAGCTGGCTGTTCAGTGTCAGGAAGAACTGTAGACACCAAAAAGGATGCTTAGATTTTCTCTCCAGTCCCATTGCTGGCTGTCAGTCTGCTCTGACAAGCTTCCATCAACAAGAATGGCAGATACACACAAACTTCTGCACGCACGCACACATGCATGCAAGCAGTACCATGCAATCTCTTATCTCCCAATTACAGCAGATTAGGACCGATGTTATTGTCTTTGATCCTAAGTGTGCAGAGGCTCTGGGGAAACAGTGACATTTCCGTCTGGTGCTTGCCGTATGTTAGCAGGACTCTGCCGGGACCAATTAAGTTAATATTTAATGTGTGTCCCACTCTTGATGGGCCCAGCCAAGGCTGGCCTAGCAGCAGAGGAGACAGCGTTTGGTAGCGCCCTCACTGTGCACTCAGTTGTTCCCAGCTAGCCCTGTGGGAGTGCGTCACTGATGTTCTGCCATCCCACAACTGATTGAAACACCTGCAGTGAACCAAGCTACTGACTTGGTACAGAGATAGACCCCACACCAACCTTTGATTAAACTGGATGTGTGCCGACAGAGGTGTCTTTGTAAGGACTGAATGTGGTGCAGCTACTTTTTATATTTACCTGTGATATTCACAAACAAACGTCAGCATGTGGTCTGACAGGATAAAATGTTTTCCACTGAGCATAATCTGTGTTTGGGTAGAGGAACAATAACAAAATATGTTGCTGTTTATTAATAGCTAAATGTTCTTTCTTTACACCCACATGTCTGTGTTTGAGACCAGTGTTTTTTAAGCAAAATGATTTATAAACCACCCACTTCCTGTCAGATTTATTTTGTACAGAGGTTGAACAAGTCAGTTCTGTATTGGATGGTAGACTAAATTTCAAATTAGCAAAGTTTAACTTCCCTGCAGCATTGACATGTTGAGTATAGAATCACACGCTTTTATCAGTTTTTATATAATGAGGCCAAAACATTTAGCTCTTGTCTCTGAATTGTAAAAATGTATGTTAAAGTGTTAAATGAGTGCTTAATTGATATCTTACAGGTTGAACAGGGGCTCCTGGATTCCTTTGTACAGTGTTTGACCTTAAGCTATTACTCTTGTTTGCTTTTAAAAGGGCTCATAAACTGTTTATGTGCTCCCACTAAGACATTTGCTTGGTGTTTTCTGAGCCGAAGCAACATTTTCAGCAATTTTTGCTTTTTTGTATCAGAAGAGAGAAGACCAACATGTACAAAGTGCTATACAGTTTTTTTCTGATGCCTCCATCAGAATAGTTACTGGCAAGAAATTCTAGGAAAAATAGCAGAAGAGCGTAGCCCAGTAATTGCTGGCATTAAGTTAAACAAGACAGTCAGCTTTATCACTGAGCCCAGCTGAGAAATTGTTTCCATATTATATTTCTGTGTTCCTGTGTGCTGTTTTTGCTGTACCGATGTGATTAATCAGGCAGAATGTGCATCTTTTCCCTAGCAAACCCAGTTCCCATTTATAACTGAGTAGACAAGTCCCTTCTATTTGTAGTTATTAATCAGAGTTGACTGTAGCGGGCACGGCCACTGGAGCTCAGACTGATAGACTCTCAGTCAGAGAGGAAAAGCCTGTCACATCCTGCTGACAAATACACAGATTTATGGAGCCCACAGAGCCAGGCTACTCTCTATAAACAAATGCATTTGCCTGAAAAGAGCAGCACTGAAAATGGATCGTCACTATGAATGCAATTTTGAAACACGCGAGGACACAACATTGCTAAGGGTAGGGGGTTGAGACAATTTTATGAGGATATTAAAGCCTGTGTTTGCTCTGTTTTCAATGACATGTAGTTTGACTAATTAACTGATCAAACACTGTTTACAATCCCCATCAGAGGCAGTTAAGTTAATCAGTTTATTACACACCCAGCCAGAGCAATTGAAGACCACATGTGAGAGTATGACCTAACATTGAGAAGAGTATTTTAATCTGTGGCTTTGAATCAGTTGAAGTGCTTTATGCCTAAACTTTGATTTGTTTAGGCTGTTTCTCGAGACACAACTTGGTGCAGCCACTAACCTCTTTCTGTCAGCACCATCCCAAAGAGATTAGCTGTATGAGTGTCTCTTGTTTCCCGATGGTGCCCGCCCCAGTCCATCACAGTCTCAGTGCTGGTCCAAGCCAAGATGATGAGGGGATGGGTGAGGAGAGGGGTCGGAGAGATGAGTGAGGGTGGGAAGGAGGCTGAAGTCATAGAAAACTGCGGCCATGATTGCAGTAATCCTGTTATCTTTCCTGCTAAAGCTGGCCACTCTAGTGACCTGGAGACACAAATGTTAAGCTGCCTCTGTCTCGCTTCTCTTTTGCCCCTGCTCTTTTCACTCTTCCCTACTCTATCTCACTCTCTTTAGTCAGCCTCATTGCATGTCAGAGGGTGGTCTAGGCTCTGGCTGGCTCTAAATTCACAGTCTTCACACACACCACAGGCTATCTCAAATTCCGTCAGAACAAAAGGGGTTTTTCTCCTGCAGTACTTGAACTTCTCGCCCATCTCATGCATCTTAATGTTTCCGCAGTTGTACAGGGTCAGGGCGTCTAAGAGAAACTGCTCTACTTATCGCCACTGAATGGAAACACAATTTTAGCTCTGAGTTGATAATTAACATGTGATTTGATAAACTAATTCGAAACCTTGCATTGGTTTTCCCCAGAAAGAGTAAATAATGTGGTCAAATTTAGCTTCTCATCTATTAGCTCGCTCACACTGTCATTTGTTAACAGGATAATGGGGCGTAAAGAGGGCCATTATTCTCTCAGTCTAGAACATATGCTGAAACCCTGCAAAAAACACACACTAATACACACACGCTCACAAGCACTCAGACACACATAAACACTATACAAAAGAGGCTGTGTCATTTAAAAGAAAGGGCATGCGTGTGCTGTAAAGGAGCAAGTGTATATGTATCCCTCAATAAGATCAGTGTCCCCGACAGGTAGCAGAAGTGCAATGTCCTAGACCCTTTGTGATTGTAATCCTGCTGTGTCAGCCTTGAACATAAAACACTGCTAGTCAGGTGAGTTAGTATTCATTCTAGTAGCTAGATGTTGACAATACCAGCATTGGCATTCTGCACTCTTTCTCTTAAAAGCAGGCCTATAGATCAGTTGCTATAGGTCAAAGACACAATCAGAGTCCACAATGCAATGCTAATGGCACCCACCAAATAACTGTGCTTAAGACCCGTGTTTCCCCACATAATGTGCTTTTTGTTTGGCTAACATAATAGCAGAGGGCTTTTAATGCTGTGGAGAATGCACTGCCCCCTATTATTAACTCATTAGACCTCAATGCTTTGATTCAGAGTCATTGTCTGACCTTCGTGCTCTGAGTGAGTGGGCTGGGTAACATCACAAGGCTCCAGCATGGCAGTACAGTAGGGAGAATATTCCAGCTAGTCGCATACAATCAGATCATTGTACTTTAATGATCTTTAATGTTCTGCGGCATCTGGATGAAAAAGAATAAACCATTGTAAATGCAGGAATCAAGACAGATGATCACAGACAGCATAATATTCATGTTAACAAGAATTTTAATACTAAACAAAAATGGAAATTAGCAATGCACTGTGGAAACATGGAAATAAAATTTTTGTCAAATAACAAAGTCAGGCAGAGATTTCAAATGGATAATTAACAGCTTTCTTTCTGTTAAAATCAAACCCATTTCTGGAAAAGAGGGGGAAAACTAAATTGTGTAAATAAAATAATAATATTAATAAAATAGAATAGAAATTACTGCCATTTTCCACCTTAATTTGGTGTCTTTGTTGAAATCGTACCATGGGCAACCATGCTGGCATGCAGCCCTCAGCATATGGCCACTATCCATACGTACATCTCATTCTTGGAGCTCTTGTGTTTGAGATACGCCTGCTAGACTCCAAGGCACATTCTGGCTGACAGTTTTTCCTGTGTTGCCATCTTGTTTCCCTTCTCAAACAGATTAAAACAACATATCTAATTTCTAAGGTCTTTTCACACTACTAATTATAGGGGTCTGTTTTTTCAATGTTATAATCTGCTCCTCTAATTGGGAATGTAAGGTAGCACATGTGAACACCATCCGAAGAATTTCATACTTAATGATTCACATGGCACAGAGCATCCAGCTCAAAAGGAATTGATAGATCAGGGGAAAATGCAGTGGCTATTATCATCCCATTCCAGATGGTCATTTGGATGGCAACAAATGGTCCACTGAGCAAGTCCCACAGAGATTAAAATATTAAGCATGCATGTACAAATCTCTCCTGGCGCAAAAATGAAATTAAGGAGGTTCACCATGCGAGAACAATGAGCAGTTGACTAATGGCTCGTCCACTTTCTCCATCACAGCCCAGGTAGCTAGTTGGCCAAGATAGCTGCAGTATTTGCATGTTCATACAGTTGCTGAAAGCAGGATGCGCACACACACACACACACACACACACACACACACACACACACACACACACACACTTTGTGAGGACAAGTCAGTCCAGCGCACTGTGGCCACATTCAGGAACACTACCTCCCTGTGCTAAGATGTATTGTGTTTGCGTTGTTGTGTGAGCAAGCAAGCAAGTCGTGTGTGTGTGTGAGTGTGTCTGGACAAATTCAATATGATGCGCCATACAAAGTGTAAACAGATAAGCTACACAGTTATGAATTGTTTTGCGCATTTTCGTTTACCTCTGTGACTATGATGGTAAATGTGTTTCTTCTGAGCCCTGACGTCTCTTCTCTCGTCTCCCTGACTCTTTCTTTCATCAGGAGGTGATGCAGATGGAACGGCAGCTCGGGGGTCGACTGATTGACGAGCCTCACATCCTGCTTTTCAAAGACAGCTACCACAACCTGCGCTTGTCCATCCATGACATGCCCCAGGCACACTGGAGGAGCAAACTGCTAGCTGGATACCAGGTGTGTTGGGCAGGGAGTCAGAGTGGGAGCACAGGGATGTAATACAAGTGCCGGGATGAATATGTCAAATTAGTGGATCTGAAGACACAGTGGTCCCTAATGTGTTTGTTTGTATACTCAATTTAAAATCCATGTTGTCTCAAGTTATTTTAAATTAGCCATCCAGAGAGATTAAAGAAGAATGGAGTACGTGTCTGCAAAAGCGATGTTACTGAGTAATCAAAAGTTCTTTAGGAGCAACTTTTTAGTGTTAATGAGGGCTCACGGTCTAGTTGTCTCTGGAAAGTTGTTTTAATTTCACTTGGTTCGGAGTTTTAATTAAGTATGTTTTGGTTTTGCTTCAGTTGATCACTATAAAGATTCATACAAAAGAGTGTTTTTTAGTCCGTTACCGTGGAACTCCTCTGTCCAGCATTGTGTGCATGTTTACGAAGGGAGCCTTTTAGGTGATTGCGCACCAGAGTGTGCATGTTTTTGTCTGCTTGTACCTGTGCATGGCGTGGGTTAGTGTGCATATTGGAGGTGGGTTGTGTGTGCTAACCCAGAGCTGGAAACGGATTGATTATCCCTGCTGCTGTTCTCTCAAAGGGCGCTGGGATGAAATATAGAGCAGTATGTAAATATCTGGAACTTTACAACCTGAACCTTGGAACCTCTCCACCTCTACTGTACTCCCCACACCTGCGTAGCCCACTGCACTGCAGCCTCAGTGATGGAGACACGAAAGCTGTTCAAAGAGAACTAGAAAATGTTCTGGCTATAACTATGTAAGCACTGAGCACCAGGTCCCCAAAGAGAACACGCAGGCTGTGCCAAGCAAGCAGCGGCAGCAACAATGCACCCAGAACAGAGGCTTATTCCTCTGGACTGTGCCTGTTCATTTGGAAGCGCTATTCCCCTCTCAGCAGTGTGGTCAAAAAAGGACTTTACTGTCCCTGGAGCCCCGTGAAGACTTTTGTGCATTTCACCCTGCTTCCTCTGTCACCTGTCAGGCTGGGTAACAGTGCCCCCATTTGGTTAGTGACAGGCACTGCAGCACCACTTCACTCAGCTGAGTTCTTGTCGGCTGTTGAACCCTGGTTGATGTGAAGAGTTACTGTGTCTTGTGGAGTATAGATATATAGCCACAAAGAGAAAGTTGTACAGACATTGTAAGGCATGAATCAATTCCACCAAATACTCTCTGGTAGATGTTTGCTAGATAGACATGAGTGCTGTTCAGTAATAGTTCCTAAAACTGTTATGCATTCATATCTCTCTGCGTCACATAATATGTTTAAGAACTGTTCAGCATCAGCATCATTTGTAGCTCTACCTGGAAAAGCGCATGCTAAACATATCTGTAGAGACAGGCTCAATCAAGTGAAAAGTCATTTTGAGATATAGATGGTAGAGATGTTGTTATTGCTTGAAATTATTAGAATTGCAGATGATCAGACGGCTGTTAACTCCTTAAACATAAATTACTATCAATAACAGCACATTTCCCCCCTGAATTTACTTTAGTAGTGTCGATCTGCTGCCTCACTTATATTTAGCAGTTTTTAACTAACGATGACAGCTTATATCCGTGTAATTAATGATGAACTCAGTGTATTCTAGGCAGGTGGTCCTGTTAAAGCGTGTTTCAAACATGCCGTTCTAACTGTGCTGCTGCGTTGCTGTTTCTGTGTGCTGCATGTTTTTTTCTGCAGGAGATCCCATTCTACCACATCTGGAACGGTTCCCAGCGGTACCTGCACTGCACGTTCACTCTGGAGCGTCTCAGCCTCAGCACCTGTGAGCTCACCTGCCAGCTGTGTGTGTGGCAAGTGGAAGGGGAGGGACAGAGCTTTAGCCTCGACTTTAACATTGCCAAGGTAACATTCAGCAGAAGTAATGGTTTACAACCAGGAACTGATCATCAAACTGTTATTCTGCATGTTTATCATTCATAAAAGAAGTGTGCTGGGCTGAGAAAAATGTAATTTTTCTGAAAGCTTTGCTTCATGAACTTTGTTCCTACCAGGACACCCGAGCTGTGGACTCTGAGTTTATGTTAATGGACAATAACGCCACGGCTCTGGCAGGTCCCAGCGCCTTTCAGATCCCGTACCTCATCAGGCAGAAGATCTGCAGTAGCCTGGATGCACCTTGTCCTAACGGAGCTGACTGGAGAATGCTAGCACAAAGACTTAAACTTGAGAGGTAAATACCAGCTATGTAACTATCACTGACCATTGAAGTGCACTAGAAGCCCTTAAGAAATACAGCAGACGTTGATTTAAGCAAGCTTGAGAATGTGGTTGCATGGGAGTAGTGTAGATATCCAAAATATTTGAACACAGCTTGTTTCAAATAATGGAGGTGAAATTAAAAGTTGTGGAAGGTCATGCTAGCTAACATGAGGTTAACATATAACAATACAATTCCAGTAGCTTTACACAGTTAGTCTAAAGTGCATGACAACATTGGAGTGTTTTTCCTAAAGTTCAGGTAAACAAGGTTCTGACTTAGCAAACTAATCCTTCTTTCACACAGCTAACATTATAGGATTAAAATGGACTTGATGGATACAGCTATCATTTCTGTAAGAAAACATGACCCCCTCTTCCTTTTTTTTTCCTCAGGAACAGGTAAGCAGCTTAAAGTCTGAAGCTAAACTTGTACCTGCTACATTCTGCTTAACGGCTGTAATTGGAAAAGTGGCACGCTAGCTGCCTATCAGCAGCAAAAAAAAGATGGAATAGGTCTGGCTCTGTGCCGACCTCAGACCAATTCATTCTCAGTAACTGTACTTTATCACTTGTGCACCTGTAACAGAACAGAGCCAGGCATTGATCTCTTATCCTCCAATTTAATTTCTATCTTGTAATGAAATCAAATAGGTGCACTTAATTTGTCCAATCAACTTTATTTACTCCAATTAATCACAAATTGAATTGATGCACTACAGGTTTAATTAGCAATGTTTTGCTCAACATAATCAATTCTCATTTAGGCCTCAGGAAAGAACAACTGCTCTGCTGTTTGATCTGTCCTTAACAACACATTTTCCTGAAAAGGCAGCAGCTCCTTGGCATTCTGTCATGCTGTACTTCTGTGTTTGTTTCTGTGTGTGTGTAAAGTGTTCAGACCGAGCGGAACGGGACCAATCAATAAAACTTAAAATGCCAAGAACCTTTTATTTGATCTTTCTCTCCCAAGACTGTGCAAATGGCTGTGTCTGAGCCATACAAGATAAGCTCGTGTTTCACACTGCATGAGGTGAATAAGCAGGGTTGACACGTCCGACACTAAGCTCTGTCTTTTTTATCTGAATAATGGCACAGAAGGTCGTTCCCAGACTAATTCTCTTGACCAACACTTCTTTGTTGTGTTCACACAACACAGAGGAATAGCTGTGTAAACTACAAAATACAAGTAACAGAGTGACACTATGTTTATGTGTATTGCCAAAGCAGCCACATATTTATCACGATCACTGAAAAGTAAACAAAGATATGAGGAGCTAATGTCTGACCTTTGTCGATGTGACTTGTTCGTGTTTTGGACTTCCTCTCTGTCTCACCCCTTCCCTCTCACATGGCAGAATTCCCCATTGTGCCAAGAGTTTACGCTGTTCTCTCTTTTTTAATGTCATGTGTACTCTACATAACAGTTAAGACCCCAGACATTTGGAGAACAGAAAAAGGCCATTAAATCAAACAAGCATCTTCGGGTACTGCGGGGATCAGATCCCACTCAACATCAAATATACAGCTGGCTGGGGCTACTGCTTTGTTGTCATTGATTGGGTTTGATCGTAAAGGTTCTCCTCCTAAAATGGAAAAGGTCACTTCCGACTTAACTGTGAAAGTCCATATAGGATTTATGGGATTTAAGGCCAATTTCCGCATCAAATAAAGAAGAATGAGGCTTATGCTGTTAATCTTCAAATGAAAATTGCCAGAGATTCTGTATTTGATGGCAGCCTCTAGAGTTAGATGTGTTCTTCTGCCTTTTATCTTTTTTTATTTTTTTTTTTAACTTAGTGCTGCAACACAGCATATCGTGATGTAGCAATATAACACACAGTAAAACCTGACATTGACAGAGTTACATGAAGGCGAAGCACAATAAAACACCAGCTGAAAAGGTTTTCTTAACACTTTCTTGGAGGACATAAAATGAGAGGCTGTGTTGATATGTGCACACCACGTTATTTAATAAAAAACGTCTCCTTGTTCTCTTATTGTTGTTTCTTTTTCTTTGTTTCTTTCTCTCTTGCTCGCTGCAGACACATGAGTTTCTTTGCATCCAAAGCGAGCCCAACCTCTGTGATCCTGGACCTGTGGGAGGCACAACATTTCCACAGCGGCAACATCAACCAGCTCGCCACAGTCATGGCTGACATTGGCAAACAGGAAGCCATGATATTCCTGGTCTCTGATGGTGAATGCTAACCCAGAAAAGGGGAAGAGACTGATGCAGAAGAAGTACACAACAGGAAGAAAATAACAATAAATGAGCAGGAATTGAAAGCAGAGCTGTCCCAATGTCCCTCTTCCTCACTGTAGATTATAGTAAAGGATTTATGTAGGATTAAGACCCTATTTCTTATTTAACAGAGTAAAAAAAACTCTTTAAATGACAGACCAAATGAAGGAAACTTAAAGTGTGGGTGTGTGGGAAATGTTTTCATGAACTGATTGGTAATACCCTTTATTTTAAAGTTGACTTAGTCGACGCTCTGCTAAAAATAACATTGAACTAGTTATAATTGTATATTGTTCCTAATAAGAACCAATATGCAAATATAATGCTGTCCCATATTGCAAATTCAATTAATAATTTTAGAAAAATAATGCATTACATATTGAATCTTAAAAGGGCGGTGGTCATTTCAGGTTACAGCAAACAGGCGACATATGCAATTGGCAGGTTCATTATGGCATTATGTCACACACTGAACACATTTTCAACAAGGTCATCAGGGTCTCTGAACGTCCATTCCTAAATCCAGTGACACTGATAGATGTACGTCTCATACGTGTCGTCATCTGCTTCTTAACAACACACACACAGGCAGCTTGTAGCACATGCTGGATTTGCAGGTTTAAAACAGATTGTATGTCAAAGGCCCCGAAATCTGTTCTGTTGTCGTTTTTTCTTTTTGTTTGTCTGTTGTTTTTTAGCCGAACAGATATCATAACTGTGAATGTAACATCTTGATTCAGCGAGACGCTTCACAGGGTCCAAATCGATATATGTGGGGTTTGGGATCTTTTTTAAAAGGGAGGAGCGAGTAACTGGTTATTTTTCAGAAGCCATTTCTATTTAAAGCCTGCGATTTTGATCTGTTTAGTTTATTTCATAACTTATATTACCCCAGCCGTTCATAGTGTTATTTTTCAGTTTCAAATTCCACAGCTAATGAAGGAGCCATAGGGCCGCAAGGCGTTCCAGCTGCATATATGTGAACACTGAATGTCGTCAGAGCTCATTTCTAGAATGACATTTCCCTTGATTACATTCATTCTGTAGCGGAGTTAAAACATAATAACATTGCCAAAAGGGTTATGATCCCATGATAATGGAGAGCACTTTCCCTTAGAAAATCTGACAGAATCTTTAAAATTTCACTGGATTACTCATGTTGAAAAGGTAACTGTGCAGCTTTGTGTTTATAATTCATAAAGCGATGTTGGTGGGAATTCTATATTTGCTGCGTGGCAAATGCTATTTTCACATCAGAGAAATGCCTGTCTCTCAGAGAAAGTTATGAGTGGCTTATTCATAATGTCACGCCTCTCCTCTCAAAAGATGCTTTGAAGGTTTTGTTTTTTTTTCAGGATGGCAAAAAATAATCCAGCAGATTCATGCTACAGTACAAAATATAAACTGCAGCCACATTTTGTTTAGTATAAATGTAATTCTTTTTTTTTTTATTAATGGATCTGTCAAGTCAGGCAACATTAAATACACAGTATCATCAAAGTCTGCTGATTCAGTAATTACATTTTGAAATGGTGTGAGTAGTCCCAAATTAGCCATAGTTCTCTCTCTGTCTGCCTCAGGGTTGCATGTGAAGTTGTCTGTTAAAAGTTGTGAAGAGAGCACTTTCCATTAAATCCCCTGCTATTCAAACAGTGAGCACAGCCCGTCCTGCCAGCTCCTGTGGCTTCAACCTTTAACTCTAACTGGAGCCTCTTTTATGATTGTCAGATATTTAGAATGTACTTTTTTGTTTCCTTGTAGTGGGTGTAATGTTTTTTTTTCTTTCCTTTTTTCTTCACAAATAGTCTTTTAATGTGGCGTATCCACACCTGTCGACTCCCAGCTTGTTCTTCATGCCTCCCGTTGATAAGCATTTTATAAATCCACGTGAGAGATGAAATGAACATTTTTTTTATTCATTAAAAGCCCCTTGGATCAAGCTCCAGATAAAATGGTGATAACCACCTTTAAATAAATATATGTTGAAATGGATCGTTGCCACATGTAATATGTAAATACTTTTTCTATACCAGCCATGTGCTGTCACTTTGCATACTGTATATCAGCAGAATGGGTAACCAAAGTTTTATGATCATCATTTGAGGCCACTACATCCTCATATTGTATCCATTCAAATATCTTTCAGCATTGTTTTACTTACAGCTAGTGTAGTACAAGTCAGTTGTTGTCTCTTCTAAACTAAAAATCATTACCTTCTCATTTCCTTGCTAATGTCTTCAAGGCAAGTTAACGCTGTTTGTTCAAGCAGTAATATGTGTCAGTTTACTTTATCACTTTGTAAAGAAATGTAAATTATATTTTACTATGAAGCCAAAAAATGACTTAACTGGCGCAGCATTTGTCAAGTCTAAACCGTGATGTGTTTGCCTATATACTGTTGTTTGGCGATCTAGCAGTGAAGACTTCTTGCAGTGTTAAGGGTTTTAGAGACTCTTTTACAGGCAGTTTGTTATTTTGCTCATCCACATGTCCCTGATTATTTCTCTAACTGCAAGCATTTAAATACAAGGTGAAAACATGCAATCACTAATTCTTAGTGAGCCATTGCACTGGGAATGTGTGGAGGCTAATAGCAAAAAGAGGACATCAGCTCTTGGACACTGACAAGCCAGTGTTGACACAGCATGTTTAGATGAGCCATGACAGTTGTACAGTCAGACTGTATGTGAAATTTTATCACTCCTGTCATTGTCTTGGATGTGTTGTCTAAGCACATTTCAGTAATGTAATTCACCAGCCGCCAGGATGTTCAGCATCTATCTTCACATCTTGTCCTGCAAATCTGCAATTACTTTGTGTGTGTGTGTGTGTGTGTGATGAATACAGTTTCCATCATGATGAAATCTGGGCCTGATAGTTCTGCGTAAGATGCGTGTCAGTAACATACATGTTTTGTTCAAGGGTTCACAATAACTTCGGCCCCATGTTATGGGCGAAAATTCTCACAGCTGTACTTTTTGTGTCACTCATTGCTATTCAGTGTCAAGGACGTGTGTGTGTGTGTTTGAGAGAGAGAGAGAAATTGTTGAGTGACAGACTGGGTGTGTGCGCACCGCCCTGTCATTTTGACTGAACTGTTTTCTTTTGAACTAAGAACAATAGACTTCTGTACTTGTGAATGGTTTTTCTATTTAGTTCCCTGATTCAATGTTCCTTGCCTTTCTGCAAGTAAAAAAATGCTGTATTTATAACATGCCACAGCGCTTATGCAATTGTATAATCCTTGTTTTTTGTTTGTTTGTTTTTTTACCTTTTGTGTTCCTTATCAATGTAAATTGTTAAAACTTTTGTGGCAATGGAAAAACTCCTGCTAAGGGAGATTTTCTGTACTTTTTGGACAATGATATGGATTTGTGGGTAGAATTTTGGAAATTCGTTTCTAAGTGCTTTCAAGTATTTACTTGGCCTTATGTATATATATATCTATCTATGACATTTCAGAAAAGTATGTATAGTAATTCAACCTGAAATTGTTGTAAATAAATTATATATTGTTAAATCAAGGACTATCTTTTGCTTGAAAAATGAAACTGATCCTTAATTTTCACAGGGATGATAGTATTTAAAGGAATAGCTTAACATTATGGGCGAGATACTTAATTCCTTTTTTTGTTAAATTAAGTTGCATCAATTGTAGAGAACTTACATCAGTATGTACTTGCAGTACTTTGTCAACAAATGTCAGTTCTACTGCAAAAACATTGGCGAAGCTCAAATGTTGCAAACGCTAGTATACTTATGTCAACAAACTAAAAATAAAATTTATCTACATTTGTGTATATTAAAGCCGTGTGGATAAAGCTAAAAAAAAAAAAAGAACATGGGCTAGTTTATTGTGTTGGGAACAGGTGTTGGACTGTCAAAATACTGGTCAATGAAACAATGGCACAGATGAGTTTACCTCTTAAAAACACACATCACATGGTGTTACTAAATAATTTTATTTGAATTTTAACTTCCAATAACTGTAAAAACAACACTTAACAGGCCCACTCTGAAGCAATATAAATACATATTCAACAAAGGCTTGAAAGTACTCTAAGGAATAACAACAATATCATAGTAACATGAGGGAGACAAACACCTTATGACTTTTTCTCACATAAATGTCCGATAATTAAGTATCTGACGCTCTGACACATCTAACCTTAAAAGTGGGGAACATTTAAAAACAATAACAGCACTCTTTCCTTCACCCATGTGACTATTAAAATTGTATCAATTAAGGATTAATTCAAGACTTAAAATTAGAGCCATTAACTGCAGAGTGCGCTCTGACTCTCCAGAGCCAAAGTGATTAGTAAAGCAGTTAGTGCTTTTGTGGTGAGGTGCAGGGGTCCAGTCGAGCAGAAATGGGACACCCCCATTTGTGCTTGACTGGATACCCATTATGTTAATAGGCAGTGCAGTGAGAGTCAATGAGTGGGCCAGGGTCTTGATTAGGGGTACCACTTCTCCACGGTAGTGGCAGATCATTACTGCAATATGTGACATTATTAGAGGCTCAATGATTCCTTCACCCTGGACGATATCAAACTAACTTCAGACTGAACAAGAATGAGATTAGTCGAGTCAAGAGGAGGGATTTTTCACTAAACCATAATCACATCTAAAAATGCAACTGCAGTTTGTCTAATGTCAAATGCGACTTACAGATCTACAAGGTAGTGACATGATATCAAGCAATTCCTCGACTACTTCCAGTTAAAGAACACAGCATTTGGTCTTACAGGCAGTAACATTTCAATAGCAGTAAAAGTACAGTAAAATATGTGGCGCTAGCATCAAGCCTCAAATACAGAAGCAAAGTCTGCATGTTAGAAAACTAGACTGATCTTAACTAGGTGTGTGGTTGGCAAAGAGGAGATGTAAAGTGTGTACGAGTGTGCCGGAGGGCAGAGAGAGAGAAGTGTTCCTTCCTCTGAAGATGAAGCTCGCTCTCTCACACTGGTGCAAAGGCATGGCCTTTGCACAGGGGCTTATCCTTCTTCGAGTAGAACGTCTTCCCCTCCAGGTTGATTTGACAGAGCTTTAAAGATGAAAGGAGCCAGACAGACAGAGACAGACACAGAGAGACAGATTAGGAAATCGGGGCAGGGTAGATATTAGACCTCAACATTGTGGATGTGCATTTACAGTTTTCTACTGGTCAGAGCAGAACCACATTATTTACCTGACTGCCGTTACTTTCAGTTTTCTTCAGAGAATGAAAGCGAGATGGAGAAGGTAATAGACTACAGGTGACAGGTTAAAGGAGGGTGAGACAGAGGAGAAAGCTCAAGGTCCAGAGACGAGGCAGATTTTAAAGGTGGCACGGTGCTGGAACAGCCAGAAGAGATGGGGCAAAAAGAACCCCACAGGGAGCAATATCAATCAAAATGACTTACAGCACAGACGAAGCACGTATCGTGCCAGCTGTAGCCCAAGGCTTCCAGAAACCGATCCCCAGCATCGATCTTAAAGTCACAGCCGTGGCATTTGGTGCCAAACATCTTCTCATAGTCTGCAAAGAGAAAGGTGGTGAGGAGCAGAGAAATGCAAGAAAAATAATGCAATAAAATAACAGACCTATTTTAAAAGCGCTTTTATCATCCTCTAGATTAGACCAAGCCTCCTCCACAATCACCATATATAAACATTATTTAACCTTTATAAGATGTTCTGGAGCACAGAGTGTAAAATAGGCTTCTGCCTCTTTCATCCTTTAAAGAAGTGGAGGCTTTTCTTTCTAAAGAAGTAATATCTCTCTCGTACACGCACATACACACACATCCAAGGACTTGAATGACAGCAATAAAGATGGATGAAGCTGTTTCGAAGCCAAAAAAAGTTGACTCATTGGGCATTTGATACTTTGCTGTTTATGTTATTTTGTCCACCTGCAGTACAAACTGAGTGGCTTTCCAAAGTGTAAAGCCAGGATTAGGTTGAGGGGAAATTGCTCCAGATACTTAACTGGATTTGCCAGTCTCTTTCATCACAGGGACTCTGGGGAAAGTGTCAGGATATAATGCAGCTTCTCAAGAGTGAGTGGGTGAGAGCTGCACAATACCTGAAAGATGCTGAGGCAGCAGAATGTTTATCAGCGCTAAAGGCATTTATTCAGAGTATGAGTGCTCAGGTTCTGCCTTTGACTCCGATAAAGCAGCAATCCACGTCAGAGCCTCTGTAGTGAACGAGGAGCACGCTGCCCCGCTAAATCATTTACAGTATAACAGAAGAGTGCACACCATTCATAAAACCCAATAGAGAAATGTATGAAGTAAACTGTGGCTAAATAGATTACAGCAGATGAAAACATCACACTTTATGATTGACTGTTGTACGCGCCAGAAGATTCATGATGTAGACCTGTGCCAAACCCCACAGCAATAATACTACAATGCAATGTTTAACAAATAGCTTGATAAAATATACGAAAATTCCAGAAGGAGGAGAAGGGGCCTTGCAGTGAGGTTTTTTTTTTTCCAAAGCAAACAACTTTATCACGAAATGCACTCTGCAAGACCTCTGAGTAACCCAGGGGCTGCATTTTTTTTATTTTACACCAGATTATGTAGGCTGTGCTGTGCTTAGTTATGGAATCCATTTAAAGTAAAAAGATATGATGCTCAATCACAAACTTAATGCTGTGTGGTGAAGTGTCAGTTCCCCTTACAGCCCAGCGAAGATTTAAGATGTGTACCTGTGTAAGCTACATGGGTCTGACATGTACTCAGTTGACAGTGGAACTAATCAATCTACACTGAAGATTTATCTTTTTATCCTTTCCTGTGTTTCATATTTCCTGCTAAAGTGTAATTTGTTAATACCGCCTGCCTTTAATTCAGGTTTAGTAATAAACTTTAAATATAAACTGTGATTTCTCTGCTGCTATTGCTATGTAGGGCATTCTTCTTCTATAAAATGTAAATATGTTTTTCTGTATTTCCAGCAGAGGATTTTTCGCCATGGTGATTCCTTCATCCCTTTTATGAAGCCTCGAGAATGTGGGTGAGAAATATTTTATTAAGAAAAAGAATTTGAGTGAAAACACATTCGAACTAAAGACTCAAGCAACTGAGATATGGTTATTGTTTTTTAGAAGGCCAATTACCGCTGCATTGCCCTGTTTTTACAACAATATTTATTTAATACATTTATTGTGGTTTGTGGTCGTTTACAGAGCTCACTTCTTGCTCTGCGATTTTCACAGGAGTCAAATATTATAAGGCTTAAAAGCAGAGCAGAGATTTTCATAATTGTGTGTACATTTTTTTGTCAAAATTGGATGTTGTTAATACAAAAGAAATCGTGTAGTATGTGAAAGACAGTGCACTATGCGATAACTATGTGATAACTATAAAGAATGCAAATGTGCAGTGTTTATAGCTACAACACTATGTGCACTACGTGGAGTTGTGCAGTTTCTCACCTCTCTCACAGTAGGGTTCACCCTCCTCCATGTAGAAGGCTTGGTTCCTGATGGGAGTCTTGCAGGCTGCACATTTGAAACACTGAACATGGTAGGTCATCTTCAGGGCATGCATGATTTCCTGGTGAAATTGAGAAGAGTTTGTCATTTTTGTTTCCAGCTTAACTGAAGTACAATACAGACATCCATATAATATTGTGTGAAGAAGTGGAAGCAGTACTAGTCAAGCGTACAATGTCACTACCATGCTTTTACAGTACGTTTTGATTTTGCTAAAACAATAAAGCAGCTCTTACCCCAGTGATCTTCTTTTTGCATTTTGCACAGTTAGGAGCATATCTGTTATCATAGCACTTGGTACAGTAGACAGACCCCCTCTCCTCAAAGAAGCCCCCTTCATCCAGGACCACCTTACACTGCGAACATGTGAACTCCTCTGGATGCCAGGAACGTCCCAGCGCTACCAGGTACCGACCCCTGGAAAACACACACACACACACATACACACAAATACCAAAGGCATGACTTGATATCTTCTACATACAGAATTAAAACTTGGACAACTGCAGCACACACATACACAGCAAACAAAATTTGATTCCTGTTAAAAACGTAAATCTTCAGTTCTGCTGGTTTGTACATTTATCTGTTGGAAATAAATCTCTAAGTGCAATAGTGACCAGAATAAGAAGTAAGGTTTCTCTTGTTATCTATGAAATGTGTGAAATGAGATTTCATTTATATCAAAGTCAGAACAATGCTCATCACTAGTGATAAAAAGATGTCTGCAAACTGTTAATTATACTGACTGACTTCATTTCCTGCAGATATCCAATCTATCATTCTGTATATTAAATTTCTTAAATAATGAGTCATTAATCTACCAGCACTTTGAAAAGAACAAACATTGAGAATATTTTTTCCAGTAAAAGAAACTAAACCGGTGGCATAGATGGGGCAGTTTTGTCTCACCTGATGATTTTGTTGCAGGCGCCACATAGCGGGGTCCTCCCATTGTCTCCGGGAGCCTGCTGTGCTGCCTGCAGGATGGAGCTGCGGTTCTGCATGGGCGTCGGCTGCGCCGGTTGCTGGTGCTGGGTCACGACAGTGCTGGTCTTGTCTGGACGAAAGCGTTCGGCGAAATTACGGTCAGTTACCCACGGTGGTCGACAGGAAGGGCCTGAGCTGCCTACTGCCGCAGCTGCAGTCTTGGAGCCTGAGCCAGAGAAATCAATTTGGTTTGTTTTGAAATTCCAATATTTTGAAAAACTTGGCTGTGACTTTGAATAATTTCACAAAGGATGAACACTTATGTAATGTACACGCTCCAGATGTCTATTGTGACAGTTTTGCTTGTCACGTTGTTGCTGCTGTTGTTCATGTATTGACATTTAATAAGAATCCATTAGCACAAGCAACACCGGTTGCTGCTGGGGATCTTTTTATGCATCAGCAGGGGCAGAGACTCACCATCTGGTTTTTCTGCTGCCTGGGCCTTGGCAGGTGAGGGAGTTGGCTCAAGGCTGTGAAGAGAAAATGACTAATTAGAAAAGAAACACACACACGCGTGCACACACACACACACAGGCCTCAGTAACCATGGTTACTTCTCAATGAATGTCACGTTTGGATAATCAGCAGTCATGTCTGTCTCCTTTACATTGTGCCACGTCTTATCTTCTGCTGTGTGAACGATCATAAGCATCATCATTTTTAAAATGAATCAGCATCGACAGGACAGCATGGTGTTCTCACCTGTTGTACCAAGGCAAGCTGGTTGAAAGCGGTGGATTCAGGTGACTGTTATATATAGTGTAAATGGAAATTTCTGCAGTAGTCGTGAAATACAGCAAGTCATCTCCACAAGCTCTCCGCAGATCATTTTACATGACTGCACAAGCCTTTGTGAGACATTAATTGAAATAATCAGTGCTGAGGAACAGAACGCTGAGACATTTTAGCTCTGCATCAAAATAGTTCAAGAGCCGCCACTCTAATGAGAGCAAAAAGAAACCTGAACACCATCCTGGACCGATTGGCATCACTCAAAGGCAAAGTTAAAGAGTGAGAAACTCATCATATACGTTGTGCTGTCAGATGTGGATGCAGAAGGGTTTTCCTTCAAGTTTGCATGTGTGGAAGTGTTGAAATAAAGAGTTGTTTCTACATTTCAAAGTTGTGTTACCCGCAGCAAGCGTCACTATTCTGAAAATCTTCAAACCACGACCGAGATAGAAAAAACAACTTCTGAGCCAAAACACTGAGCTCTAGAGATGTCTTATGTTGGGAAAAAATATAACACCGCCTTAGGCATCCATCATGTTTACATCATCAACTGTGCCATCTACAATACACTAATGAAAGATGATGAAATCATTTCTCATTTGCAAAGAAACTGAGGGAAATGCGAAATGAATTACCCTGCAACAACCTTGTTCTGTAGCATTGCCTGTGACAGATTAAGTCTGTCTATCATTTCTGCTCCTTGTGAATCCAAAAACCTAAACACAA
This sequence comes from Helostoma temminkii, assembly GCA_900302695.1. NCBI lineage: Eukaryota > Metazoa > Chordata > Actinopteri > Anabantiformes > Helostomatidae > Helostoma > Helostoma temminkii. The sequence continues at coordinate 178,167 of OMLM01010377.1, read as the reverse complement.
TAAGTTACAGAGAATGAGACAGGAGAAGTTACAGAAATACAGCTGGGAGCTATCTCAAGAAGGAGAATAAAAACTGTGCTATTTTCCCAAACAGCATACTCTGAATAATAAAAGACACCAAATCCCTTTGCAGAAGCAAGAAGATAGCTTGCAGGGTTGGTGATAGAGGGAGGAAGTTAAAGGTTTCTAAATTAAAAAAAGTACGACCCCCTTCCAGGAGCTTTTTTGAAGGAAATTGCAGTAAAACAGGGTGAAAGGAAGAAAAGTCTGGATGAAAAGCATCTCTGGTGGCTACATGTAGGTCAAACAGAGTCCAAATTGAACCTTTTTCAGCCTGTTTGACATAGAAACCCTGGGTCAGCTGCCCTGCACCGCACATGCCAGCAAGTCCACCTTCTGCAACCGCAAAAGGTGGACAGCGCGGCCCTGGCTACACTCCCTCACTATGCTGCCCTACATGTCAACAGGCCAGTGATACACTGAGTAGTCAAGCACACCTTTGAGAGGTTTGTTTGGCTGCACCTCATTCCGGTGGAGGTTGCAGGTGCAAATTGGAGTACATCCTCTACAGCTGCTTATTCCCACCTGACACGGCCTGGATCGTGTTTTCTTGACATCTTCAACGCTTTCAACAGTTTCCTCCCCACCTCTGCTCAGCGAGAGGCTCAGTGTGGTGCAGGTGCACAATTCACAATACCTGCATCGCAGACTCTGCAGATTTTTTTTTGGACAGAGTTTTGGACATGCCGCAGAGCAGCACCCCATGGAACATTTCCTTGACATTTCCTGTTCACTCTCTACACCTCTGATTTCACATTCACCTCAGGTTTTCTTTATTTATTATTTTTTTTGGGTTTCCTCTCCTGTGGGATGCGTCGACCTGAGCAGAGGAGTTTGTTGGCAGCTCAACATCCGGCAAAGAAAGGAGCAGGTTTTGATTTCAAATGGAGCACGATGCCACTGACATGTCACCCTCCACACTGAGGAGGTAAAGTTGATGCAGCTCAGTAAGAACTTCAATATGACAACTGACAAAATGTCAAACAATGATGGCACACATCTTAGAACAAAGGCTGTATTTACAAGGCACATGGTATCAAGAAAACTATAATATCACAAATAATGCATAAAGTCTGTAGTTTTTGCCACAAATTTCTATGAACTATTGCACAGTCTTTGTTTCCCACTTTCCGGATGATGACTCCTGCAACCATTTCAATTTTGACAATTAGATCATTAAGACTGAAATTCTGGCCACAGCTACAGGCCAGATTTTACAGATAGTTTATTATGTGCTCATTGTTTGTGTGAGAATACTATACTTATTTTCTATTTTTGTAAATGATTTTGCCAACTTGCTGCCATAAAATTGCTTTCTCATTCTCTCTCACAGCTCAGATTTACACTGTTTGTTCACATGTTACTTGCCAGGTTCCTGTTGAGTATAAATCCATTAGGCAATACCACCTGGCCACCAGGACGATTTCCTGCTGATGAAAGCCTTTATGTTACAGGAGCTACTGCGCTAAACTCTGAATATAATAATGATGGTGTTTTTTTATTAGATTTTAAATACTCTTGGATATTTTTACTTCAGGTAAGTACAAACACACTGAAGGCTGCAATCGCTCACACTGCACCTCTGCACTTTATTAATGTGCATGTGTGTACGCCCATTTGTTGTTTTTATGCCTGACTACACAACAATTTTCTCTCCGAGGCAATAAAAGAAAACTTGGAACTTTGATCTTTGAGTAGATACTCCATTAATCCAAAGGTGCATAAATACTGAAGAAAGTCCTGCTTCTACATAATAATTTCTGTTAAGTACACCGTGTAAATTCAGAAATTGTTATGACTCAGCAGAAGAAAGAGAGGAAATCTGAATTGGATAAGAGATGTGTGCTTTTAAGCTTGAATACCAAATAAACGAGAACAGAAACACAGAAGAAAGGACAGAGAAGCAAGAAGTGTTTTTTCTATTTGTTTTATATTTTTGATGACAGCAGAAAAAAGTACAGATTTATCTTCATTTTCTTTCTTAATGGTTTGAGAGGCCCATGAGATGAGGGATCAGAAATGACAACTCTAAAGGATGAAAAACTCAATAAATGGAAATAGGCAGAGAGACAATGAGAAAGAGAGAGAGAGAGAGAGACTAAAAGAGATCAAACAAGGGTCTGAACTTCACAATCAAAAAAGAATAACAAACAGAAAGTTGCATCCCACTGCTGAGACCCTTCTTCCCACTTTCAAACTAGTTTACCCCAAGTAACAGTGTAAAATGGAAAATAGGGCTCCAGAAACAGTGGTCTGCAGTGTTGTCAACAATCATCAAGTCAGAAATTCAGAGGGAAATCTTACACTTAGGCTCAGTATGCAAGGTTCCACTTTAGGTTTTGTCATCTACGTTTCTTCAATTTTTGGTTTGTTTTTTCCCAAAACTTCTTTTTCACCCTATCTGTATCTGAAAGGTGAATTTGTTAACTGCCATTGGATGGTAGGCTATCTTCGTTGTCTTTGTCACCTTGTCAAAGCAGTGTGGCTACCGCTAGCAGGGTCTGGCCGGGCTCTGCACCCCGTTGCATCTAGGATGTCACTCCGGATTTGACATTGAGGGAGCGAGCAGACCTGTTGTGGTGCCAATCCCTCAGACGGGCATAACGGGGACTCTGAATCTCAGTGAGGAACTTTTCCCTGACCACAAGCAACAGAAAAATGAAACAGAGAAGGATAGAAGGGAACAGATAGAGGAGAGAATTAAAAAAAGTGCATGAAAAGGTGAAAAAGCAGCAGAGAAATAAAAGTGGTGTAATAGCACACACAGAAAAAGGAAATGACAGGCACGGAAGGCAAATACTGCATTGAAGTGAACTTGAAAGGAAAGGTAACTGTATTGAAAAGAACAGCCTGTAAAATACGCTTATTCACTTTCTTGGCAGCGATGAGATGAGACCACTGACTGTCTGTACTAAGGCAACTGTCTGTTGGCTGTAACTTCAGACTTAATAAAGGCAGAAAAAAGAGAAACAGCTCTCCTCGCTCTGTCGAAAGGTAACACAATCCACCAACTAACACCCCTAAAGCCTCTTAATTAACACCTCATATCCATCTTATTTCATGTATTTTAAAAAAGCACTGGAAAGGAGTATAAATATAGCACTTTCTGGTTTTACTGGGGATTGTGTGGCAGACTGCTCCTTGATGTGGTAAAGTTCCTTCCAGGAATTTATTGCACCCAACCAAGACATACTCCTTTTTCCAGGTACTGTAGATGCTGGTCGATAGATTGTGTAACAGTCACAGGCTCAATAGATGTTTCCAGTCTTTATGCTAAGCTAAGCTAAAGCTGTACAGACACGGGAGGGGTATTGATCTTTTTCATGTATTTCTCACCAAGAAAGCAAATAAGCAAACTGTCAAATTTCTATTAAATGGAATTATTAACTTAATGGTGGACCACATACTTGTACAATCCAGTACAAAACACACCACATTTGAAGCAGCAAAAATCTAGTAACTATGTTTAAATACAGGCAGATTTAAAAGTTTAGCTAATTTTAAATAGCAGCCAAACTGACACACACACACCCACAAGTGCACAAACACAAATGTGAATCTGATGAAATCAGTGACACTCAAATTTTTACCTGGCCCTCTTCATGTTTTCATCATCTGGGTCCTGCACTGAGAGATCCAGGAGAAACACACACATCAGCATGCCTTACTGTTAAAGGTGACACACACCTACTCTCTGTTTTTGACAAACAAGTAAAGAGCTTATCAAATACAAGCTCTACCATGATAACGCACACTACATGAAATGGTGCTGTTCCTACACATCCTCTGATGTGATGATCAACATGTAGATGAGGTTCATGTGTCAGACTGGTTGCAGTCATGAAAAAAATGATTGGCTGTCAGAGAAGACAGCAGCCACCTGTCAGCTAAGACACCTCTTCACAGCTGACAGTGGACAGCCTTGTTATCCACCTTTCCATCACTAAAATCACTCCTGATCAACTGTTCAGTCACAGACTTCCTCCTGTCCCTCATCTAGATTTCCCCAACCTATCATTCTCTGATGTCTCACTCTCCAGGCCACAATCCTGACTTACTGAAGTCGGTGCCTGTGAGCTGGGCCAAGATGCGGAAAGAGCGGGACTGGGTGGTGCCGGTGCGGGGCTGCCAGTCCTCAGTGTCCTCGATCAGCCTCTTCTTGCTGCGGTCGTTGGGGATAAAACAGGGTACGTTCTCCACCCTGAGGCCGTGCCTGTGCACACACACCCAGCGGCAGCACACAGCAAGCAGAGTTAACAAAATCCCATCAAGGGACTACCCACTCACATCAACCAAGCTAATCAGGTAACCTTGAAATTAGAGGACATCCTGAACAGATCATGCAATATACAAGAGTAATGCTGAGTATCACAGTCACGCAATAAGCGAGCTAATGGATACACATTACTAAGATTTCTCATGGGAACACTGTAGACTCATAAATGGACATTACCACATTAGAGATCATATTTACGACTGTCATTAGAATCAGTGAGAGACTCGCTGTCAGACTACAGTGTCTGGCCTCGCTTGTGGAACAATTTTACTACAGCTAAAGCTTTCACACTGATACACAAGCCAAGTCAACAGAGGTTCAGATCAAGTGAAGCATGCATTTATCAAAAAGCAAGTTAAGAATGAAAACTGGTTATTAATGACCTGGCATTTTTGTTCTATAAACCTAATTGTTGAATCTACTAGTGCAGATCTGCACTTTCTCTTTATTCATTATTAGCCTGGCCATAATAACCTACTAAGCTGACAGTCAGCATGCAGCTGCCCCTTACTTGGCCTCTAGGTACGCATCGTCATAGTAAGTAGCTTCACCCCTGCAAAGATCAAATAAAGACAGGCTAATCAAAGTTAACATAAGACAGAGGACAGAGGAGAACTAAATCATTACACTGATGATTAAATGTCTTTTAGACATAATACTAATATACGTCTAGTTCTGCCTTATGTATTATGCATGGTACATTTAAACCTGTCTAATCCAGTATAATGAGATGGTGAGTACTGAACTATTAAGAAATAGTGAAATGGATTCCAGCTGAGTAGTGGTTCCCACCTGAGGGCAGCGCAAAGCTACACGCTGTTTTGTTTTGAGAGGTCACAAGACGAAGGTTGTGAAAGAGTGGAAATTATTCTAAGTCAGTGTAAATGGCAATTTATAAACAGAAACAAGAAATGTACTAACTTGTCAAGAGTTTCCGTCTGTGGAGTTAGCACAAAAGAAGCAAATACAAAAAAAAAGACAAGAGGTCAGAGTTCAATGTACTACAGAAGTTTTACACAAAACCAAAACATACTAAAAGATGCAGAAAACATGCAAGTGGTGACATGCGGTTACTGTCAACAGACTCTGTGAGAAAAAGACTATTATCACGCTGACCCAAAATCACTCAAACGTACATTTGGCACGAAAGCTTCCACTCTCTCGCCCATGTTTGTCAAAGTTATGCAAAAAGCCCTGCCTGATTTCTGTGCCCCTGCAGTTAGTCTCATTTACTTGTGTTTTGATACCCTATTATTGGCAATAAATGCCACAGCAGTCATACATCGTGAGGCCAGTGAATGCTCTAAACAACTGTCACAAAATGACAGACACAAGGATCATTGAACAGTCTGGAGAAATGCAACGTCTTCATCAGGCCAGCTGAGAGTTATAATTAGGCTCTGCTTTTCCTCAAAGGCAGCCAGAGGAAAACATTTTGGCTCTCTGCAGAGAAACTTCACAAGCATTTGGACCTCGCTAGAGTAAAAAAGTAAGGCTGTTTAAATCATCCAGCATCAGAGGAGTAAAAGCTGTGAGAATTTAGTAGAATTCATGAGTGAGGCTAAATGCAGCAACATCTCACCAATGGCTCGAATCAAATCATACCAAAACCCAGGTTACAGGAGTCAGATTGACCCATCGTTGAAAACCATTTAATGCCAAACTGAACTGTTAAAAGACCTATTTTAAAACCTGCATTGATCCATTCCTGGAAACATAGATTATGCAAACTGATTGACACGGTCAGTCAGACAGTAACGTGTCTGTTGAAACAACAAATCACCTCTAAATAGGTGGATTACTTAGCAAAAAAAAATGACTGACTGTCCTTCTCCTACACACTCACAGTATGATGAAGGGAAGCCAAAGAAAAAGAGTAAGGCGAGGGGAGAAAAATAAATAAATCACAACATCGACAGTGGCCAAAAACACCAAACACACGTGCAGAAAAACATAAAACAGATTTTACAAGGCTATAAAACGACAACTGATTACCGACACATCATTCACTAATCTCTGTAAAAACTGTTTTTGTCATCCGACAAATCTCACTCTAGGGATCTTTCAGCTGGAAGACGCCAGCTTGAATTGCATACATCAGTTGGATAGTCACTACTTTGTAAACAAAGTGTTTGCTTTCATCAGTCTGAGCCAAAGTGTAATAAAAGCAGATGAGATCATTCAAGTCTGTTTTAACAAACCTGCTTTTACTGGTGTAAAGCCAATGTCTATCATGACACAAGCTATTAGTTAAAAGCAGGATAAGGTAATACAGTATGTGCTTGTTATCTTGTGTGTTGCAAGTTGAACTCAGCAGTACATACATGTGTTGTCTTTTTATTTAATGCAAAGGTTTTTACTGCAGTAGTGATTGAAGTCATTTCTAAATGAAGTTCCATTTTTTCATCATTGTCAAACAAATATAATGAGACATCAAAAATACCATTAAAACCACATTGTGGTTCCATAGGTAATACTGTTTATTTATCCACCTACCCATTCTGTGGCTGCTGTGTATTGGTACGGCCCTGTGAGCATGGAGTGTTAAGTTTGGGCGAGTAGGCCACAGGTTTAATAGCAGGTCCTGAGTTGGCACTAGCACCACCTGCTGTAAATGGCCTCGCCATCTTGTTAATGGTTGAGCTGGGGGCAAAGGAGTACTTTGGCTGAACAGAAGCTGGAGCAAGCGAGTCCTGTGAGGTTGTGGAAGAGGGAGACAATGCAGCACAGTGCACAACATGCAGTTAGACATTTGTGACACACAGTAAAAGTTCCTTCTGCTGTTGCACAATCCCAAGCTTTATGTTAAGAAAGATTCCCATGCAGCCCAATATTTTCTCACCACAAATGATTACTCCATGCTGCAGTAGCAGCTCTGTAAAAGGCTTTTCTCAGCACATGGAGGAAGTGCTTAAAAAGAATGAACATGGCCATTTTGTTTGTGTTGGCTGTCAGACAACAATGGGCAAAAGTAACCTGCTACTGCAAGTTGAATGAAAATGCTCCAAGTAAAAATTTGCCATATTTGACTGACATACTTCACTAATGAGATTCCTCAGTGAGCATTATGCACAGACTATTATTATGCAAAAGAACACTTGTTGACTTTGGTTGAATACGATGTTAAAGCTGCTTTACTGAAAACACCAAATAGCTCAAAGCAGCAGTTAATGATACCATTGTGCTCCTCAGACTGTAATCAGTTGGGCGAGTAATTCTCAGGAGGACAGACGGTGTGAACCAGTGTGTCTCTGGTATCTCTGCTATTTGGTTGTTGGGATTGTGCAAGGCACTACAAAATAAACTACAGGAAAGTCCAAAAGCAACATTCACAACACTCCATTCAGCAAACAACTCAGTCAGTAAATTACTGATGGTCTGATAATGCACAGTGCATGGACTCTGTAAGAGCCAGAGGTGACTGAGATGAATCAAATTAACTTAAAACACAAAGTGACACAACACGCTTTTAGGCCAACTGTGAGCAATGATTACAGGAAGATTCTTATTCAGTCACTGTCACTTTAGTCAAAAAGCAGACCATGCCAAAGTGTTCATACAGAGCTATACTTCAGTCTTACCTTCTGGTCTCCACCCGTTTTAAAAGCTCTGTGAAAAAATAAAAGATGGAGAGTTATTAAAAAGCAGAATCTGACTAATGAATATTAAACATCACACAACTTTTGTATCAGTCAAAGGATCAGATTGAGTTAGTGAGACAAACATGAAAAAACTGAAAAGTTTTCTGATGTGTACTATGACTGATGCTGCCATACTACACACTATACTGTGATTATCCATTAAATCATAAAACTACACAACTACTAAATCTACTGATTGTTTACAGCTGGATGTTTGGGTCATAATTGTTTCAAATCTAAACATATGATTTAGTTAATTGGGTTAAACTGGACATGTTCAGTGGAATTTCTTCTTTTATTACCCCACAGATGCAATAAATATGTCCCAAACAGAGCGCCAGCAGTAATTTAGTTAGTCACCAAACTGGTACATGAGACAGAAGTTGGGAAAAAACAAAACACATTTTAAAAAAAGATGAAGTTTTGCTCTGTGCCGACTATAACTTCACATATGCCTGGAGTGTCCGCAGATTCACCCACCAAGTTAAGAAAACTGCCACTATGTTGTACACGTCTTAACACTAATCCCAGGATTAGACAGTGCAGCAGTGCCTTTCCTGACTGCAGCAACACAGCAGACAGTTCATTAAAACATTTTTATACTTGAAACATGAAGGTACCCAGCTTTGCATTTCTAGTGGCAGTTTAAATAACTAAGTCCATTTCCACTTTCACATGTCGCAATAATATACACACACACACACACACACAAACACAAACCAATGGACACCGTTTCTTCTGACAGTGAGGAATAAAAAAAACTGCTCATGTCACTGCCTGCTCAACCAGTGATAGAGCAACGTGAAAGACAGGACGACATGAGGGCTGAATAGATACGGAGAGAGGAGCGAAGAAAAAGCATACTGACATGTCTGTGCATGTCACAGGTCTGGGAAGTCAATGTGACATTCATAGTGCTTCAGACTGCCTACAATTTGATGAGTCATGCTTAAAACCAGGGATATAAGAAACATGCCTGGCGCCTGCTCTGTAACAGTATTTATTTTGGCATACTGAACTAAAAATCAACAAACATGGAAATGATTAAGACACAGTTTCATGGAATAAGTTAGTTTGATACACAGAAACAGAATATGCACACTATGAAATCATTTCCTGCCTCATTTCAAGGGTCACCTATCTTATGCATCGGCTCTCAGGCTGAGGTTAGATTAAAGGTGAAAAACTCCCATGATACTGTAATCAACATTGCACACATCAAACATGGCCGCAGTGTTGCCCTGTAAATGTTACATAACCAGTTTTCTTAAAGGTGAAAATCGATTTCCCATGTTTTTTTATTCAACTCCTTCTAAAAAGCTCTAGATAAAGTCAAAGTCTCCCTCATATAAGAGGCACGAGATGACCATTGGTGCTGAACAAAATGAGGCACTAAACCAAACAACAGGCCATATCTCATCATCGAGCAGCTGTCCTCCTCTCTTGACATAAAAGAACCCATGGACGGCAGCCAAGATATGAATAAATAAAACTGACAATAGCTCCTCTCTGAGAAGTGTTTCAGGAAAACAATATTTGCCTGTCTTACAATATGGTTAAACAAGAATGATCCAGCCCTGCAGTCATCATCATTGTTTCAGACTACAATTACACACTAGGAGAGGGCGAGATGAGAGGAAACGGAGGATTCATGGGAAGTGAGTTGACTAAAAACAGAGTGGAGGAATGTGAAATGTTTACACAAGGAGACGAGAAATAGAGGAGACATATCGATGAGAGAAGAAAACAATCTTATCCCCTCAACACAAAGTCAACAAGAGTCCCAACATCTCTTCTAATTCTTCTCCTTTCCTTCTCCACCTTGTTACTCTCAAACTCCAAACCCTGAGTCTACTGCTCCCTCTGCATTTAGTAGGTCAAGACAGAGTGTGACCTCTTTCTGCAGGAAAAAAAAATACATGCATCAGCAAGGTGTCTTGTAGGCATTCTGGAAATGGAGGAATTGGCAGCTACTACATAGACTGCACCTTTGTAATCTCTCAGCAAGACTACATATTACACGCAAGATTACAACTGTAAATAAAATACAAAGTCTTTGATTCTGCAAAGAAAAAAAGGAAAAAAAATGCTGTTATAAGTGGTCAGAAACAAAAGTGATGTCTTGTCAAATGTCCATCGAGCAAATATATAGTTTTTCTATCATGTGATAAACAAAGGCATGAACTCATTTGAGAATGATACACTGAAATTTTTCAGTTATTAAAGCTGTTGATTAATTTTCTGTCAGCCGACTTGTTTAATTAGACATGAATTGCCTAAGTTAACATCCTGTCTCCCACTTTCACATTTTATGAGGCACACCAGATTTAGTGAGCTGAGTGCAGAAATTTATGATGTGAGAGGAAACACAAGAACAATATGCAGCAAATATCCACCAGAATTTCCAATTCTAAGGCAATTCATTAAAGTTCTGGCCCTGTTTCCCTGCTAAAAGTGATATAAATGACCTGCGGCTGTTCTCACTCTCAACAAACTAAATGAACACAGACGATTTGTCAGAACTTAAAAGCTGAATCTCTTGGCAGGCAACAACAAAGCGAACACAATGTAAAAACGCTGTGTTACAACACAATCGCCTTACTTAAAGTGTATCACAAAATTAAAATGAGTCCCATGACGGCAGCAAGACCCATCTCTATTATGTAACAAGTTAATACCTTCTCATTTTGTGAGGGGTTAGATTATTGAATGGTTACGTTCCATCTTTCTTAGGAGTAACATCTTTCTTATAATTACGTTTCTAATGAAACATTTTGGACATACTTTAGAAGTCAGGAAATTCTGGCAGCAGTTATGCGAGTAGGTATGAGTGCTGCTTGTATGAAGGTTATCCAGAGCTAATTAAAATAACAAGCAAAAGAAAAGTGTGGTTGTGATTGCGTTATAAAGCTGAGGTATCCATGGCTCCTTTCATTTCAGCTGAACAAAGGCCAGAGTATCTGCCTGACAGCAGTTGCCATGCCAAGTGTGGATCTTGCATCTTTAAGATGATAAGAACAGGTTATTACTGTAATAATACTTTCTAACCTGCATCAAGATTTGAAGCAGAATCTTAACATTAAAAATGTGATATATAAAAACTTTTTTGCTGTAGTATGTGTCTCATTCTCATTTGTACATATACTGTTGGTATATGTACCAAACCCTAGTGAGTGTTTTGGATCATGGACTAACACTTAATTCCACTAAACCCTGTCCAGTAGTTTTTGAAATATCCTGCTAACTACTGAAATAGAGAGAGAGAGACAAACAGGTTTAAAAACATACCTCCCGAGAGGAAATAATTACTTTTTAACAGCATTAAATAGTAGGATTGTGACTTGTGAGTAAAATTAAATGTTTACCAAATCTAAAACTTTTTTTAAGCCTTGGGAAGTAAAATAATGGAATGTGTGATTGTAACTTTAATGTATTTTGCAACCATCTGTCACACTGGGCCAAAATTCAAGCACACTGTGGTATCTCATTTTTCCCAAAAAGTAAAAATAAAGTAGGATATGTGTTTTGTGGTGATTTATGGCAACGTGTTTGACCAAGATAAAATGGAGGATGAGTTTTGTTGCATTATGCACTGCCAAAAAAAACTTACTTGCTGAGGGTGAGGGTGAGGCTGTCTGTTGCTGCTCTGATCTTGTTTTGTGCCTCCACATGGGTCATGTCCTCTGCATTGGAGTCACCAATGGACACCACCCAGTCTCCAACCCCGACACCAGCCTGAGCTGCCTTCCCATCAGGGGTCAGCTGGAGTGGGAAAAAAGAAGAAGCACAAGTATAAGTAAATATCAGGAACACAATAACTCTTCAATATTTGTATTATTTACATGACCAGTTCTTTCAAGGGATGGTGTGAGATTATATAAAAAAACTTGCAAAGTACATTTTTAAAGATTTACCTCCATTTATCTTTTGTTTTGTTAAAAAGAAAACTCCACTTTACTACACTGTTAACAACACTTAATAATCAACTCGAGCAGCCTGAGTCTGACAAGCCAGCGGAGATATTTCACTCACCACAACTGGGAACATGCATTACAGGTCATCATGATGTCATCAGTCATCAGCATATGATTTACTGCAGATGTGACTCAAGACTATGAAAGGAACTCTTGAAAAGCTGCAGACAGGGCTCATATGTTACAAATAGTCACATCATTTACTGGAACAGCCCATCCAGTGTTTTCCCCTCCAGGCAGGTAAGTCATTGACCAGTTTCACTGACAAAAACATGACATCATTCTCTTGGGCCATCATGCTGACGGCAGACACACTGAGTCAGAGCGAAAGGCTGGAGTCTAGTTACAGACAGGAACAACTTGACATGTATAAGTAGTAATAGTTTTCTACATGTACACATACTACCATGTCTGCCCTGTCCTCTAAAACCACTAATACAGACAGTGCAGATGCCGTGTTTAGTAAGGGCTTAGTCAGCTTACACACACGGCTTAATGAAACTCAAGACTTGTGTCAAATTCTCAGATAACAGGAGTACAAAGTGCTCAACATCAGATAAGACAGCGAGTGCCAGGATTTTGGTTTTAAAGAAAGAAAGAAAGAAAAAAAAAAACCTATTAGGATTACGCTCTGATGTCATGGATCCCTGCAAATGTTAGCTCATCAAAAGCTCAGAGGACTCAGCAGTTCAGTCAATACTTTTCTGTCATGTTCTGCTAAGCTACCACACTTGCTGCTTTGATTTTGCACATTAAACATAAACACTTGTGTGAGCAGGGAGGTAATAACCTCTGTAAACCGATGACAGTTCAGCCTGAAAAAACACTCTGCACCCCACAAAGACAATGGAGTAATTGCCTGCCTTAAATCGAAACACGGTAAAGCTAAAAATAGGAAGAAATGCATCCCTCTGAGGCAATCCAAGCTACACTTATTTTACAGCCAAGTTCAAACATCACTTTAATTGGCCTTGATTTGCACTCACTGGAAGCAATTAGGGAGGTTAAGAAAAAAATTATTTCCCCAGTTTAGAAAGAATTTTAAGAGCTTACACTGGAGAAGGAAAAAGAACTATGACTTATACACATGTGGCATATTCTGAAATAGGGCAGAGTCTGGCATAATGCCACTGAGGTTCACCGCAGAGAGCCGCAGCGCTGCCCCTCTTTTCACCATTATCCTGGATAGTAAAACTTGAACACCTTGTCATTTTACCAGAAATAAAACAATTACTTCATTAGTGTTAAACAAGAACATACCCCATTAAGTTTAGCCAAAGAAAAGCTGTCAAAGCCTTAAATGAGATGTGGTTGTTAAATCCTTAAAAAAATCCTTTAATTCGTTCAAATTAAA